>PVJH01022646.1:0-36370 GCA_004026705.1 Nesogale talazaci
TTCCGAGACTTGATTAAGGCAGAGGGCCTGGCACAGGGACCACACCATGGGCTCAAGTACAGAGCAATGGTCGGGATGGCACAGGCCGTGTTTTGTTCTGCTGTGCATAAGGTCACTCTGTGCCACTCAGTGGCACCCGACAATAATCACAATTGCTCGTGGCAGTGGAAAGGCTCACCTCTCTCCCAGTCTCACCTGGTGGTTTCGGATGGTGGACTCACTACCTGTCCCCAGGATTCTTTGAGTGAAGGCTAAGGGACATGTCATCACATGGGAAATTAAAGGGTCGGGGAGAAGAAAATAATACCGGACAGTGGAGGATGTCACATGCAGAGGGGGGTCAGTGGAAAGACAGAAGCGAGCACGTGGCTGCACCTGGGGGATTCCCCGGAGCTCGAGGTAGTGGTTAACAGGGGCCCAGTTTTGAAGGTTGGGAAGTGGGCAAAGCCTCCAGGGCTCACTCAAGTCCAGGGTTTGAGGGGAAGATTGGGAAGGGAGTAATTAAGTCAGGGGGGAGGCCCATCTTGGGCCCAGGCTCTGCTTTCTACTAGATGGGAAATGCTAAAATCCGGAGCTCAGAGTTCGGGGAGGGGGTTAGGTTTCTGAGCTCTTTTGTGAACCCCGCCCCTGGCTAAGGTCCCCCAGTGGGTCTCAGCGCTGTGGGCCTGCCTGCCCCAGGCTCAATGGACGTACACAGGCAAACTGGCATGCAAACAGGCTGGACCCCGACCACCATGCCGAAGACCCCCACCACCACCACCACCGCGATCGCTGTGTCCCAAACACCAAGACAAAGAGAACCACAGGATGGCAGCGGGGGAGGGGGGGGGGGCAGAGGCCCAGACTGGGCTGTGTGAATGGATCGGCGTGGGCATGGGGCCTGGAAGGCCGGAGTCGTGGGCTCCTGCGGAGTGCCGCCTTGAACAACTCCACGGGCCGCTCTGGGCCTCGGTTTCCTCTGCGGCGCAGGGCAGGAGAAGGTAAAACGACGGCCCAGGCGCGCGGGGCGCCCAGGAGGCCGATGGATGAAGGCGGCGATCCAGTGCAGAGGGGTCTGTGGGTGCCTCGAGGGCGCTGCACCCACACAACACCCCGCCCCGCGAGGATCCGGGCAGCCTTGGGGATGAGCGGGAAGCAGGATGTCCGCGGACGGTGGCTGTGGGCGCCCAAAGCGCCCCGAGCGCCCCGGCCACCACGGACGCGGCCCGCCCCCACCTTGCGCGCGCACCATCCCTGTAACCTCAGCCTCTCGGCAGCTCCCGGCGCGCTCGCAGCCGCCTCCCGTCGGGGGCGCGCATGCCCAGGCCCTCGGCTGCGGGAACGCGCCCCGCCTCCCCGTGCGCGCGGCCCGCATCTCCTACCTCTGCGCCGCGCCGCCGCCGCCGAGGCCGGGCGGGCCCTGCAGGCCGTGCTGGGCGGGGCCAGCCTCGCGCCGCGGGGAGGGGGGGCGGGGCCCACGCAGGATCCGCCTACACTCTGATGTCACCGGGGCGGGGCGGGGCATCCGTAGATGAGGTTCCTGGAGCAGGTGCTACTGCCACAGGAGGACACTGACTGCCCTGGGCGGCCCAGGACAGAGGGACGATTAACTGTATTTGCATGAACGAGAGAGTGGACATCAGGCAAATGGGTCAAGGTCATTCCGACGCAAGGTGGTTGATCAGAATCGTAATCCCAAAGCTGTAGAGAGGCCCAGTCGTCTCTGGCCCAGTCTTTTTTTTTTTTTTTTTAGGCATCACTGTCCTCAGGTGGTGGGAGTAGGAGGCCCAGCCTTTGGTCCTATGGAGCCCAGTCTTTTTTGTTAGGGGCCGTGGACTTGATCTCCACTCATAAAAATCAAACCTTGGCAACCCGCAGACAGACCGAGGAGGGGGGACTGAGTTCGCTCTCTCCACATAGCCCACAGAAGCGAAGAGACCAGCGGGAGAGTGATTTTCTTGACACCTTGGATAAGGCACTCTGGCCTTCAGCTTGTAAAATCGGCTAGTCGTCGCTTCTCAGGACTTCTGGGTGGCGTGCTGGGTTCCACACAGGCCTGCAACCCGCAGGGCTGGGAGTTCAAACTCACCAGCCTCTCTGCAGGGCAAAGATCAGGCTCTCTGCTCCTGTGTGGATATACAGCCTCAGACCCTGCAGGGGAATTCCACTCTGCCCTCCTGCTCACTATGAGCCCGAACTAACCGGATGACAGTGAGGTTTTCATCCCTTTCCACAAGCTCACGAAGGAAGACGCCTAACTAGGCCAGGATGCTGCCCTAGAGGACGCCATGCGTTGAGAAATGCCCGCTACAGTGCATCAACAGGCTTAACATCCAAGCCCAGTTCAGAAGACAAAGAACAAGTGATGTAGTTGCTGATGTCTGATGGACCTAGGCTGGAAGCAGAGAATACCAGAAAGGTGTTTCTTTGGATTTTATTGACTATTAAAGATCCTAACAAATAGGGATAACATCAAGATTGGGAATTCCAGAACACTTCATTGTGCTTATGCACAACCTATACATAGAGCAAAAGGTGGTCTTTTAAGCAGAATAAGGGAATACTGCACGATTTTAACACAAGAAAGGTGTCATGGTGGTATCATTTTACCATACTTAATCAGTATGCTCAGCAAGTGATTTGAGAAGCTGGATTATATGAAGATGAGCACATCATCAGAATCCGAGAAAATCTTATTAACTAGCAGGGATTTCAAAAGACACAACCTTGCTGAAGGAGAAGACAAAGCCTTTACTAGTGAAAGTGAAATACTGCAGCCTTCAGGGTGGATCACACACAATTCCATATAAAGAAAACCCAGGACTGAGCCCCGGTGGCGTAAGTGGTTGAGTGCAGGACTACGGCCCGCGGGCTTGGCGGTTCAAATCCAGCTGCGGCTCTCAGGAACAGCACTGGGTAGCGCCCACAACCACCAGAGGCAGTGATGTCCCCCCCACCCCCAAAAAAAAAAAGAAAAAAAAGAAAACCCAAATCTTTTCCATTGGGCCAATAGAAAACAGCATGATAGATGGAGAAAAGATTGAAGTTGCCCAGAATTTCTTTTATTTGGACCCACCATCCATGCACGTGGAAGCAGCAGTCAGAGGTCCAAGGTATTAAAGGGAAGGCTGTGGTGCCCAGCCCAGCCAGTCTCTGATCCCTTCTCCATCCCCATGGAAGGAGGGTAATGTGAAGCCTCGCCTTCTCACACAGAAACCTTTTCCCCTCCTCACCATTCTGCAGGTGTCATAGCCAATTGGCGGGGGGTGGGGGGGTGGGGCTTCTTTTAGACAGAACTATTTCAACCTCTTCAGGGGGCAAAATCACTCCTGAATCTTCAGAGCTGGGAGAGAGCTGGGCTTTCCCTGAAGAAGCATGTTTCATTGGAATCCTATGAATAGGGCTGAGCCCGGTGGTGTAAGTGGTTGAGTGCGGGACCGGGGCCCACGGGCTTGGAGGTTCAAATCCAGCGGCGGCTCTCAGGAGCAGCACTGGGTGGCTCCCACAACCACCAGAGGCAGTGATGCCAAAAAAAAAAAAAAAAAAGGAATCCTATGGGTATTGGAAAACAAGGCCTCAGAAATGCCTTTAGGCCACAGCAATTCAGTGTGCATTTCCAGGATAGTGAGAGATGACCCTGTGTGTCATCAACAGATGTGAGAGGGCTGCCATCTGAAAGGTTAACGGTTCAAAGCCACCCAGAGGCACCTTGGACAGGCCTGCACTCTGCTTTCCAAAGGTCTCAGCCTAGGAGACCTCACAGAGCCACCTACTCTGCAAACATGGGGCGCTCTGTGAGCTGGAACTGACTTGAGGGGGACCTGTAGCACTCCAATGTCTGAGCTACACTGGACTAGAGGGTGCTGATATGCCCTTTAGGCGCTGCCAATGGGCAAGTTCAATGGCCCCGAAGCATGGCTATGACAGGATCTGAGCTCAATTGGGAGATTTGAGTTCATCCCTGGGGTTGAGGGGAAGAGAGTGACACAAGTTGGGAGCAGGATCTAGTCCCCCTGAGGTGCCCCTAGTCCAGCTAAAGGGCTGATCTTTGCCACCAACATGCCCATAGGGGTGAACTCACATGGGGACTATACGGGCTTGTGACCCTGTCTGGAGTCTTCCAACCTGTTGGGTCTCTACCTAGCCCCTGACAGACCCATAGTCCCCTCGGACCCTCAGTCCACATCTAATCTTGTCCCTCCAGAGCAAGCCTTCCCCCTCGGCTTTCCTCACATTTGACTTTTCATAGCTCCTCATGTTGTGGTGACCCCCAAAGGGGTGTCGAGAACCGCTGCTCGCGTGTGTTCCTCCCAGCCTCCACCAGTACCTGCCCCTCCTCCTCCCTCATCCCGGGCTGGGTCTCTTTTGACCACTGCTTTGCAGCAGGTTCTAGGTTCATCTTCAGTTTACAGAAGAGGCGGCAGAGGCACTTGTGCAGAGACCCACAGCAGATAGTCCAGTGGCTGCTACTCCCACGCCCTTTTCGCTAGCACGTGGCTTGAGACTTTGGGAGAGACGGCAAACACAGTCTTTGTCCCCTTTATCTTTTTACACTTGGGGCTCACAGGAGCCAGCTCAAGGAAGCCCCTCTGCTGGAGGTAAATACTTACCTCTGACTCCCATAGAGGGCTATGAAGAGCTAGGTCCCCGACTGTGCTGACACTCCCTGGTTCAGTTCAGCTTGGCCTGTGGCCACTTGAATTTCCAGGGTGGACACCACTGGTCATTCAGCCTGTAACCAGGTGGGAGTCAGCCCAGTGAGCTCAGGACAAGCAAGCAGGCCAGGCGCTCACCTGCTTGGCCTAGAGGGTTCTGAATCTGCACCCCAGGTAACTGGGAAACAAGTTGGCTAAGGTTGAACGCACGCCAGATCCTGGTGTTAAGATCCTGGTTGGCCTCTACTCACCATCAGGAAAAACCACATTTAACCAGGAAGCTTAGAGGACAGGCATTCCGATTCCGATTTGCTGGATCAGAAGATTAACTTGGAAAGCCTTTTAAAGTACCTGACTTCTAATAGCTGAAAGAAGAAAGACATGTCAGTCAGCAATGGAGACCCTGATCTGGCATGCAGAAGGAAGTGAATGCTGTCTGTTTCGAAGCGGCTCCTTCCCTGATCTAGTCTCCAGGTGAGACCCTGGCCCTGGCCTCCACGACTGTAGCCTTGCAGAGCACCGGTCTAAGCTGAGCCAGCTCCTGACACAGACACGGAGAGAGCGTCAAGGCGTTGCTTCAAGCTGGCAGCTTGAATAACTAACTAGTACAAGATGGACACCGAGGGTTTTTGAGATGGGTAGTACGGACAGTGAGAATCTGTCCACACGTACAGGCTGGGGGGCCTGGGAGGCTACTTAGCATGCTCCTTCAGGTCTTATTTTCCCCTCCTTTCCAATGCAGCTGCATTGCTTATGAAATGTGTGCGAGGCACTGTGCTATGCACAGAATGCATGAAACTCATCCCATCACCACCACCACTGCCTCAGGGAGGAGGGGAGGGCGGAGTTAAGTGCTGCCACTTCTGACTCATGGCCACCTTAGCCTGTGTCAGCTCATGAGCGCAGGTATGTTCAGGAGCCCATTGTTGAAGACGCTGTGCCGCTCCCTCGCTTACCCAGCACGCCCCAGGCTCCCCCAGGCCGAGTGGGGGCAGTGCTGGGATCGGAGGCCAGCCGGCCAGCACCCATGCTTCCACAACCTTAACTCAAACCCCAAACCCACTGCCATCCGGTTCTACTGCCCCACAGGCTCTCAGATCACTACCTGTCAATCTCTCATATTGACAGGAGAGACCCCACGGGGCAGAACGACGCCTGTGGGTCTCTGAGGCTGTCTCTGTGAGGGCAGAGAACCTCGTCTTACCCTCAGGGAGCAGCCCAGGGGTTCGAACCGCTGACCATCTGGCAGTAAACCGACGTTAGCTCAGTTGCTTGGTGGGCCTGCTGACGACTTGGAAGTGCTCATTGCTTCCACATGGAGAAAAAGGCCATCGTGTGGCAGACTCTCCAACGACCAGGGTGAGCCCGAGCACAGGGGCGCCCTCTGAACAGGGAGCAAGCCCGGGCGGCTGAGGCTGTGGCAGGGAGGGCTGGAATAGGGAGGACACCTCTTCCTCACAGCAGTGGAGCTGTGGACAGACATTCGACATTTTAGGATGTTTCTGCTAATTACAGATCCAACCAGGAGTCTTGGTGGCACAACGGCTGGAACCTAAAGGTTGGCGGTTTGTATGCCCAGCCGCCACTCCAGGATGACCTGCTGCCCCAACCTCCAGTGGGGTCCCTCGGAGCTGTCATCAAGTCAACAGCACATGACAAGGACAGATTCGAGGCTGACAAATCTAAAAATAGAGAAACAAAGAATATTAAAATCACCTGTAACACCACTTGTCAGCCAAAGATGGAAACAGCCTCTATTATCTACTGGTTTGCGTGACAAATCACCCCCCAACTTTGCTTCTGAGGACAACCCCCACTGGTTCTGTATCCGAGGGTCGGGCATGCAGGGCAGTGTGCGTGTCCTTCGGCTCTGGGTCTCTCACAGGCAGCAGCCAAGATGTCGTCGGACATGCACTGTCAAGGCCCCGTCCGTCCGTAGACGGGTCTCATCCCTGGAGGACTGTGGGCCAAGGGTCTCCTTTCTTGACAGCCAGAACTCCCGGTTTGCTGCCAGCAACCCCAGCCGACTTCCCCTAGCGGCCAAACACAGCTTGTCACAGCTCACCTTCACTTTATTCCAGATAGCTGCAGATCCTATCCTATCCACCTTCAGGAAGGGGTGACACGAGTGCAAATCACAGAATCGGTTACCTGGGCCACCACTCCAAACTCAGTGTGCCCCAATCCTCCCCAATCCTGTTGTGTGGGGAAGAGCTCAGGTCTCTCAGACTCCAATCCCAATGCCTGTCTCCTGCCATCCACTTTAGCCCCCACCATTTTAGCCCCAGATTTGCAAGTGTCCATCAGGAATGCGAGGAAGGGGTGGTGTGTCCCATTGGGCGGGCAGGTTTCCTGAGGACCCTGAGGTGGTGGGAGTTCCTTTTCTGTGGGGAGCGAGAGCCCAGAGCTGCCAGCTGCCCACCAGGTTCCTTAGCTCCTTAATGGCTGTACCTCCTCAGCAGTCACTGCCGCCGCTGCCTCCTTGCCATTTAGCCTTCTGGGCATGCTACCTGACCCTACCAACGTGACCAGGTCTCCAAACCATGCAGCTCACGGCTCGACTCTAAGTGCCAGGAATCAGGGCGACACCAGCCAAGGGGCACTTTCTGGCCCTTTACAACCCTCATTTGTGCGGTACTCAGATTCAAGGATGTGTGGGAGTCCAGAACCATCCATTGGCAGGCAGTACTTTGAACTAGGGGTCCCCTCGCAGGTGGGAAGCCATGTGGATGAAAAGACATGTTACTACCCAGAATCCTCAGATGCTCGCTTTGTCCTTATCCCATGGGCGAGCGGGGATGCCGTCAGGAAGCTTCAGACTGCAGTCTGCAGCCTAGCAGCTGCTCTGCAGGAGCGCAGGGCAGTGATGCACTCCTGTAACCACGGAATCCCAGTTTCCACACGCAGCTGCAGGCCTCCACAGCGATGACAACTCCCCGGGGAGAAGGCCCCAATCCTCACCATCAGACCCACAGACAACTAATGTTGTGATCTCTGGAGAAGAGACCGGAACTGCCAAGGAGTTCATCGTACGTGGCTCCATAAGCGATGCTCACGCAAGCAGCAGTCAAGAATCCAAAGGGGGGCTGAGCCCCGGTGGCGTAGTGGTTGTGCGCGGGACTGCAGCCCACTGGGACGGAGGTTCAATTCCAGCTGTGGGGCTGGGACTCCTACTCCCACCACCGGAGAGCAGTGATGCCCCCCCCCCAAAAAAAAAAAAAAAGAATCCAAAGGGTCCTGCGCCTGGCAAATCCGCTGCATGAGACTTCTGGACAGGGCTGGAAAGCAAGGACGTCACTCTGAAGACGAAGGAGGGGCACCTGACCCAAGTCACGTCATCTCATATGCAGGGCAAAGCGGGACACCGAATAAGGAAGAGGATGGATGTTTTTGAACTGCGGAGTGGGGGAGGGGGAGGGAAAGTGCCATGGGCTGCCAGAGACGGGTTGGGAAGACCTGGACTCGTGTCCTTTGGAGACCAGGCCCTGGCAGGGGTATCAGCAGTGCGGCAGCAAGGGAGGAAGACCCCCCAACAGGCTAATGGACACAGGGGGTGCAACAAGGGGCTCCCACAGGGTGTGAGGACAGCACCGGACCGGGCAGGGGCATTGTGCTGGGCAGGGTCGCGTTGAGTCGGACCCGCGCGGTGGCAGCGGTTTCGGGGCTGAGGCGCGTGCACGATGGTGTGATTCACACGCACGCCTGCGGATGGCCTCAGGTCGTTTCCTTCCGTTTCGTGCAAGGCGGCTATGAGTCAGCGGCCAACTTGACAGCTAAAAATAACCGCATAGTTTATTAGAATGGCGGCTTCCTAGCCCAGTGGTAAAGTGGCTTTTGTTTTGTTTTGGGCATCACTGCCCTCTGGTGGGAGTAGGAGGCCTAGCCTTGCTCCTGCTGGATTTGAACCAGCAATCCAGTGGGCTGCAGTCGCGCACACAACCACTACGCCACGGGGGCTCAGCCCAAGCTGCAGCTTTCTTACGGAATCTTCCGGCAAGGGCAGTGCGTGCACCCTGCCTGCTAAGCAGACATCTCCATGTTGGAGGTCTCGTGGGAGGCGGGTCCAGGCCCCACCCCCACTTCAGAAGGCAAGGAGTCACTTGGTACCACCATGTCCTCAAAGAGAATTTGGCCCTAAGCAAAACGATCCCAGTGACTCCACAATCGTTCCCAGGGGCACAGACACACCGAGGGCCAAGAGGCATCAGGCACCGACCTCAGGGCATTAGGGCTCCAAGTCTCCCTGTGGCCGAGCCGACACCCTGACCCTCCCGGGACTTTACACTGTGACTTGGGCTGAGCGGGGACAGAGGCGGCTGTCAGTCTAGCTGGGGCATCCTGAAGTTTGTAGGTTCAGCAGTCATACTGTCAAAAACTCTCTCATCTTTCACATATATTGACAGAAGCAAAAATATTTATTTTCATCTTAGAAAATAAGGGTCCCAACGTTTTAGGCCAAGACTTTTAGTTCCCAGTCTCCACCCTTGACAAAGAAACCTTTCAGCAGAGCGGGAGGATGTGTCCATGCAAGGAACTTCAGAGGTGTGCTCAGATAAAATGACTTCTGATGAGCCAGGAATCCAGGGCAGCCAGGACTTCCAGTTTACGCCGAGTCCCTGAAGGAGAGAAGGGAGCAAGGAGTCTGCAGACAAGGCACTTCCAGAAATCTCCAAGGAGTAGCCCAAGTCAGCCCGGGACCCACACCTTGAGCTCCCGAGCCCCCAACGATCAGGGGGGCTGACCGCCTCCAGAGACAATGCCCACCTTCTGCCCACATAGGGCCATCCCTCTTCCAGCGCCTACCTCGACCCTGCCCTGCCTACCCAGCCTGGAAGGCAATGGAAGCCGGGCACCGTGGCAGAGATGCCCTCTGCTCCCTGAAGGGGAATGTCTCCAAGGCCCTGTGCAAAGGGAGCGGTCCTGCGTGCAGAACCGAGGAGTCGGTGCAGATCAGCACATTTCCAAAGCAAGCAAATATGACCAAATAAAGCGCTTCTTGGTACAGATTCCCCTCCAGCCGCGACATCTGAGGTGGCCCCAGCCCAGGGGCCCCAGTCCACTCCGTGACGCGGCCACCGGATGCAGACAGCACACTCGAGCCCTTCTTAGCTCTGGGGGCCTGTGTTTAATACCGTCGTTGATGGGAGGGGTCAAGTCTCAGCTGCTGAGGCAGAAGCACGAGAGGGGAGGGGGCTCTGGGAGCGTTTCTCCTCAGTGGTGGGTTCTCATCACACAGGGGGAGTCCCAGGCACTGGGGTGATGGAGTGCCAGGCATCAGCCTGACAGGCCCAGTCTGTTGGAGGAGCCGGGCCTGGACGAGAGAGTCGGGCTCCACCTTCCAGCAGGGAGTGTTTTGTTGTCCAGACGCGGCGCCTCCTTTCCTGAAGCTGTCGGAGGGCAGCGTGCGCGCTGCTCAGAACTGCACCCAGCCCGTGCCCGGCTGAGTCTGGCCGGACGCTGACCTGCCAAAGGGAAGACAGGGGTGTGTGGGGGTGTCAAAGGCCTGAAGACGCAAGACCGATGAAGGTTATCTTTCTGCTCTGAATGTTCTAGAGTAAGGGTCAGCAAGTCATGGTCCACAGGACAAACTGGGCCCTCTGCCTGTTTTTGCAAATAAAGTTTTACTGGCACATGCGTGCACACACATTCACTTGTCTGTGGCGACTCATGCTACAATATGTTGACTGGGGCTGAGCCCCGGTGGCGTAGTGGTTGTGCGCGGACTGCGGCCCACTGGGACGGAGGTTCAATTCCAGCAGTGGGGCTGGGCCTCCTACTCCCACCACCTGAGAGCAGTGTTGCCCCCCAAAAAAACGAACAAAAAAATAAATAAGAAAACAATATGCTGACTGGTGGCAAAAGAGATTATAAGACCCCCCAAGACTAAGAGATTTGTTATCTGGTCCTTGATGGGAAATGTCTATTGACTTAGAGCAGGGGTCCTCAAACTTCTTAAACAGGGCCAGTTCATTGTCCCTCAGACCTTTGGCAGGCCAGACTATAGTTTAAAAAGAAACAGAACTATGAACAAATTCACAGCAGGCCCCTGGGATGAGTCCGCTGCTAATCAGGAAGGGAGCAACGCCAGAAACCCCTGTCGGGCTGGATAAATGTCCTCTGCAGGCCACAGGAGGCCTTCAGGCCGTAGTTTAAGGACACCTGGCCTAGCGTATCTGTGAAGGGACTGACATCATTTGTGGAAACGATGAATAAAAAGATCACGGGACCTGCAGCCCCCTCGTATGTACAACAGTGCAACAGAGATTTGGCATCTCTTCACCCTGAGCTCAGAGGAACGCCTGATCCTTTATGGCGCTAGGAGGGACAAGAGAACCTGCAGAGCTTCTGTGCGGGCAGGCCCGAGCAGGAAGCCAGGCAGTCTTCCAGCTCTCTGGCCGGTGTTCCGGGCACAGGGAGAGGGATGTACTGAGGACAAGCAGCCACATCTGTGAGTGGCTCGAAGGATTGGAACTCTCAGCCACAAGCCTCCCCTGGGGCCCAGGGCTCTGGTTACCCTGAAAATGCCCAACCAGCCAGATGGGAGAGACGCAGGCCTGAGCCCAGTCCCACTGGGAGAACTCGACCCTCCTCACCCTGTGGACTTGGTGAAGTCACCCCAGACATCAGCGGTGGCTGCCTTGGGCTGTGGCCAGGACACGGTGGCACCTCCTCCTATTGATGGGGGTGGGGGGAAGGTAGAAGAGTCAAAGATCTCTTTTTCATCAGTTGTCCCTAGGGGCCCCAAATCAGGCCATGAGGCCGGGTGAAACGTATTTGGGGATGAGAGAGCACCAATGAGCTGCCTCGTTCCCCTGCTTCTCTCAAGTCCCAGAGACATCTGGGGAGAAAGCCAAGGGTCATGCACAGCTGCACAGGAGGCAGGAGGGAGGTGTGGCAGTGAGGCAAGTCACATGCTCATACCACTCAGACCTGTGTTCACCCATTTATGTTAAGAACCAGTGGAAAACCTGCTCCTCACTGTCCTGGCTTCTTGGATGGAGAATGCCCACCCAATCCACAGGTCATCTTCATGTGCAGCCCCCGGGCCGAGGTCCCGACACGCCATACTCGCTGAGTGCCAGGGAGCAGGTGGCGGGGCTGGGAAGGGCCTCTCAGATGGAGTGACCAAGCAGTGGGCAGAGGAGCTGCCTGCCTGTGCTTTGTAGGCAGCTCGCACAGTGCTGCCAAGTCTCGCCTCTCAACACCCGGGCCTGGCGCGAGCCTCCCCCGCTTTGCTACTGCTGGGACCTTGGGCTGGGAGGCTAGGTCAAAGCGGGCTCTCAACAGACTGTATGCTACAGTTCACCAGGGGGTTGATGCCAACCGTCTCATCTGCGCCTCACCACCAGCCCCGGGAAAGACGGGACGAGGTGTGTGAGCTCACGCGGGGCCCTTCAGTCTGTGTTCTCATCTCTACCACAACAACTTCAGAGGCCTGGATAGAGGGTTAAATGAGTGAATTTATGGGGTGCTTCGAGCAGGTCATAGTGACAACAAGGATGAGCGTATTAACAAAAGCCCGCCAATGGTCAGTGGGCATCACAGACACTGGTCTGGGGGCTGCGCCTGCCTTAGCTCTTTGGATCCCCACAAGAAACTTATGCCTGGTGAACAAGCGGCCATCCAGCGCAGAAACAGCAAAGCTCACATTGAAGAAGCGCACCAATTTGTGTGATCACGAGAGGCCGAAGGGAGCAGACATCAAACATCAAAGAACAAGGATTAAATCAGTTAGAATGAGGGGGAGAGCAGGGTGGGGACCCAAAGCCCACTTGTGGGCAACTGGACACCCCCTTACAGGGGAGTCACGGGGGAGATATGGGCCAGGGAGGTAGCAATGAAGCATAAAACTTTTCTGTACTTCCTGAAGGTTTCCTCCCCCCCAAACACCACAGTCCCAACTCTGCCCTGCAGTTCCAGCCAGACTGGAGGACGTGCACTGGCAGAGATGGGAGCTGGAAACACAGGAACTCGGGGTGGATGGACCCCTTGGGGTCAGCGGTGGGAGTGAAGTTGCCGGATGGGTGGAGGGAGGGTGGGGTGGAAAGAGGAAGCCAGCTGTGGGGATCTGCAGACTGTCTCCTATCTGGAGGGCAGATGTAGGGAGGAGTGGGCAGGGGAAGATGTCGGGCAGCGTAAGATATGACAAAACAATAATGACTGCAGAGTAATCAGGATAGGGGGGTGGAGGGGGGAAAGGGTGGAGGGAAAAGAATGGGGGGCCCATATCAAGGGCCCAAGTGGAGGGGCAGATGTTAGGAGAATGTCGATAAGGACAGGCAAGTGGGGGTGCCTGGCACAGTGTATGTAACTATGTATTGAAGTACGTATGATGGAAAGCGAGATATGAGCACCCAATAAAGTGATAAATTAAAAAAAAAAAAAGAAACCTAGGCCTAAGGTCTCACTGCCCATTTCCTGAAGCTCCTCATGGCGTGAGTGGAGCAGTTTGGGAGCATGGTGAAATCCACACTAGAGCTAAACAAGCTCGGGGCCATCAGGTCGGTCCACAGAGACCCTCTAGGGCATGGCAGGGAAACCCCTGTGGGGTCCTTCCCCAAGGAGTGGGTGGTGGTTTTGAACTGCCGACCTTGGCAGTTAGCAGTCCAACAGGCTCTGGAGCAGGCAGGAGTGCTGAACAGATGTCTGCTATTCCCCACTTGCCACCAGGAACCACCCTGCTCGGGTCTTGAGCTGGGGGGGACAGGGACTCGGTGCAGGACCCCCCTCCCCCCCACGTCACAAGCTCAGCAGCTGGGAGGTCAGCGTGGAAACGGCAGGTGACCATGGCAGTACAACTCCAAGAACGTAATCAAGGTCACGGAATAGAATGGTCAGGTGGACACTCAAACTGGGGGACACTTGTGCCTAATTCCAGCAACTGTGGACGAAAGCCACTTGGGTAAAGAAACTAGCAACCCGGGGGCGCGGGCACTCAGACCTCGGTGGGCATCAAGGTCCGCAGGGAGCACAGCGAGAAGGCAGATTCCTGGCCCTCCACCCGCACGCTCAGCAGGTATCCTATGACCTCCTAGGTCCTATGCGAGACCAGGCACACGTGCTAGCTCCAAGGGCAGCAAGGCTGAGCCCCCTGAGGCGCCTGGGAACAATGGCCTGGCGATGTACGCTTCTCTCTCCTGGGACGCGTGTCGCACCGGGTGTCAGAACTGACTGGGAGGCAGCTGGTCGACTGACCGTCACCGTGCACTGACCTGAACTGGGAGCTGGGGACTCTCCCACCACGGGCTGCTCTCCGGAGGGCGTGACGAGGGTGGAGACTTTGCCCCCGGGAGGAGGGGGCAGCAGGCTCAGGCCTCCAGTGTTGGCAGGTCGGGCTCGAGGCGAGCTGGAGGCCCCATCCTTCTTCTTCATGTTCTAAAGAAAGGAAGGGAGACCACTCCGTTCTGTCGGGGTCCTCACGAGGAGAGGCCAGTGTGACTCCAAATGTCTGCCTAACCAAGGGAGTCCACAGTCCCCGTCTGCTGGTGTGAGCTGTCATCCACGTCACCCTTCTAAAGCTAACGGATGCTTTCAAGCACCATTGTCGGACTCTGTCCGTCGTCAGGGGGCTGCAAATAAAGACGCAGTGCCGCCCCAGGCCCTCCAGAGTGGCCAGGATGAAGCCCCTCAGGCCTGAGATGGATGGGGCAACTAGAACCCCCATGCTGGCATGCATGCTGGGCATGCAGACCTGGAAAACCACCTAGAAGAATCCAGCAAAGTGGAACGCTGAACTCTGACCCCACAACAGACACACGCACACATGCGCACCTAAGGCCACGGCCTCACACACTCACAGCCCCGCGGCTAGACAGTGGATAGTGTAAGACACGAACTCACCACAAGAATATATCACTGATCAAGGCTGCACAAAGACAGTGGGGAGTGGGGGAGGGGAGTGGGGAAGAGGAGCTGATAACAAGGGCTCAAGTAGAAAGAAAATATTTTGGAAATGTTGATGGCAATATATGCACAAGGGTGCTTTATACAACTGAATGGTGGATTGTCGTAAGATTTGTAAGAGCCTCCCAGTAAAATGATGAATAAAGGAAGAAAGCAAAGTGCTCCCAAGGCGCCCCCTTGGCCCGTTGTCGGTCAAGTGGAGAGACAAACTGGGTGTCTTCTCCCAGGGGATACCAATCACCACACAGCAATTGGTGGGCTGAGGCCTGGTGGCGTCGTAAGTGATTGAGTGGGCGACAGTGGCCCGCGGGCTTGGCGGTTCAAATCCTGCACAGCTCTCGGGAGCAGCACTGAGTAGCTCCCACGACCACCAGAGGCAGTGATGCGCCCCCCCCCCAAAAAAAAAAAAAAACCAACACAGCAATCGGCTGAAAGTCGCAAAGATCGTGTTGAAGAGCAGTGGCGTTGGTGAGGCTGTCGCCAAGTGCTGCTGCAGACCCCCGAAGACCCGAGACCCAACCACCACACCAGGACGCGCTCCTCGGCTTTGCCAGCCAGGCCAATCCACCTTGGAATGGGGCCTTTTCCAGCTCTCTGACGCCTCCCCAGAGAACTGTGCACTCTCGCACGGACACGCCAGCCGGGCAGTGTGGGCATTCCCAAATGCGTTTCCCTGACGTGCTCCGTGAGCTCTGGGGACAGAGACGTGTGAAAGGGCAAGACCGGGTTGTGGAGGAGTGGGCAAGGGGTTTTCTGCGGGACCAGCCCCTGCCACCCAGGAAGAATGGGTGAGTTCATGGGTTCGATGGAAAGCCACTCCTTGACACAACTTTCTTGGCATTTTCCTCACCAACTTGAACCTCACTTTTCTTAAATCGGCTTCCTATTAAGCCCCCATGATCATCCTATGTCATGCGGGGAAATCCTATCAAGTGACGCCCCCCCCCATGAAGATCCCCCCTGAAGTGTCCATCACCTTCTGAGCTGACCTCTGCCGGGAGTGGAAGTGACTGCCCCTGTTGGACTGCACTTTTCAGAAGACTCTCGGAGCAGACCAAGGAAGACCACTGGGGCCAATGCCTGCGAGCGTGTCTGCAGCCCTCCACTGAACGTGGAGACCCATCTGCATGGGTTCTGCTTGGAAGATGGTGTAGCTGGAACGCCAGGAGCAACCCTGACTTCTCCCCTACAAGACGCTGTGCAGTGTCTGAACCAAGTCAGAGACGGCATGGAGCGGGCACACAGGGGCAAAGCCAGGAACATTTCTTTCTCCTTTTTTTAAAAGTTTACTCTTTTTTGTTTGTTTGTTTGTTTTTTGGGGGGCATCACTGTCTTTTGGTGGGAGTAAGAGGCCCAGCCTTGCTCCTGGAGAGCTGCTGCTGGATTTGAACTGCCAACTGTGGGCTACAGTCCTGCACACAACCACTACGCCACCGGGGCTCAGCCCGCCAGGAACACTTCTTAGCCACACACACACACAACCCTGAGGGAAATGAGTCACTGGGCCGGGGGGGTGGGGCAGGGCCATCATCTTGGGGGCCACTAAAGTCAAGTGACATAAGAGAGTTCACCAAGACAACGTTCCATATCCTCCATTGGTGAGCAGTGACTGAGGTACTCCAAGGTCCAACCATCGCTCTCTCTCGGCCTGGAGAAGAGTGGCAGGGTCAGAGGACACATGGGAACCCTCCAAGGGACTGATGCCCCCAGGGGAACACCAGGCTCCACAGCCCTGAGACCCGAACCAGAGCGTTCCTGCCTGGCGCCAGCAGCTGCTCTGCGAGAAGGTCCTGGACAGAGCGGGGGAGGAGTGTGCGAGGCAGCTCACAGTCAGCATGGAGAGCAGGCCCAGAGCTCAAACAGGCCCTGGGGAACCCCGAAACCATGGCCCTCCGCCAGCCTCACCCAAGGGCTCCGTGTTCAGCCCAACAAGAGACAGGTCTCACAGGGAACGGCACTCTGGGGAGATAAGCACACCTGCTATGGAGGGAGTCTCAAAAGGACCAGGCTCAGGAGGTGAGCCTAGACTGACAGAGGCACAAACCAGAAATCCAGGGAGGGAGGGGGGAGCTGAGGGGGGGCGGGGGATGTATCGCGGCAGTGAGGGGACTGTAGTCCAGAAGAAACAAAAATCGTGTGACGCATTGAATGCACTACTCTGTATGCCTTCACCCAACTCGCAACAAACAGTTTAAAAATAAACCAATGCATGAGCCGATAAAAATAGAAACCCAAAACTCTTAACAGGGAGCATATTCAAAGGCAGGCTGCTGCTTCTTGGGGTAAGCAGAGTTGGAGAGGGGCTTTCCAAGCCAATCACTCTGCTTCTTGGCCTGGGTGGTTTACGTGGGTGAGTTCCATTTTAAAAATCCCCTGACTGGCTGAGCCCCGGTGGCCGATTGGTTGAGTGCGGGACTGCGGCCCATTGGCTTGGCGGTTCAAATCCAGCAGCAGCAAGGCTGGGTAGCTCCCACGACACCAGAGGGCAGTGGTACAAAAAGTTAAACCAAAAAAATCCCCTGACTTCTGCCTTTATGATCTAGGCATTATACGTGTATTTTATTCTACGTCAAATAAAAGTTTGTTTGTTTGTTTGTTTGTTTGTGGCATCACTGCCCTCTGGTGGTGGGAGTAGGAGGCCCAGCCTTTGCTCCTGTGGAGCTGGAATTGAACCTCCATCCCAGGGGACGGCAGTCCCGCGAACAACCACTACGCCACCGGGGCTCAGCCAAATAAAAGTTTAAAAAAACCCAAACCACCCAAGTTGGAGTCAGGTACCAGAACCCGTTTCAGAGAGGAAGGGGACCTGGTTTCCAAGGTATAAGAAGCAGGAGCTTCCTCAAGTGAAGGCCAGCGACCTCGGAGAGCTCCACGGAAGTCCAGCCACCCCGGTTAGTGCTGACGCTCTGCATGTGCCTCTCCCCGGCTATGGAAGGAGAGGGTTTCGTTCAAACGAGAAAGTGTCTGTGAACACTACCTGGCCTGCAGAGGACGCTCAGTAAGTGTTTGCTCCAGGGAGACCAACCATCGCATCCCAACCAATCCACGGGATTTGACCCGCACGGTCTCTAAGGGCCAGCTGGCCAACTGCACGGGTCCCAATCAGCAGCAGCGTGAGCAGAGGAGAGGAGAAAGAGACGGTAAATAAAGAGGAGGAGCATGACTGTAGGGTTACAGTGTCTCAAAAAACAAAGCCACCGGATCCTTGCCTCCCTCCAATCAGGGCCAACTCAACTCCAGCCCCCAGACCAGCCCTGGCAGCCCATCTTGGCCACCAAGGCGAGCTCACCGTTTGCCTGACCTCGGAGGAACCAGGGGCGGCATGCCAGGTGCAGAGGGGGAAGCACCATGTACAGGACAGGGCGGCTCCAAACGGGGGCAGCAGTCTGAGCAGGCGGTCAGCAGAAGCTGCACTTGCTGCTCGTGACCTCCTCTGGTCAACGGCTCACTGGTCCTTCACCAGCACCCACCAGGGCAGCTCCTCACCCAAAACCCAAGGCCAAGACCCGGCTGGGAATGAGCAGCATACCGACTCCCACTGACCAACATTAGCCGCTGCCAGGGGGCAAGGGACCGGCACCCCTTCTCAACCCAGAGGTGCTGCATATTCTGCTCCTTCTGTGCACCCCGCCCTGCTCCCCATTCCCTTGTTTATCCGTCACCTCTCCCAGGAGGCCACCCTTGGTTTCCCCAACTGTGGGCTGCACACCCCTTGTTCACAAACAGCTCCTGCCAGGCTGTCACCTCACCCTTCCTTGCCATCTCAGCTCAACTCTGAGCTCTACAGAGCACCCAAGCCCCACGCGCTCACCTTGCCCAAGTGACCAGGTCCCAGGTGGGTCCTGACTCGAGGGGACTGGGGTTCTGAGTGAGGAGTAGTGGGAGCAGCCAGGCGGGTCTGGTGACCAGTGTCTGTGCCATCATGTGATGACGGCCAACAGAGCTAAGCCAGGGACAGACTCACCGCAATGTTCAGCTTGATGGTTTGGCCCTCCTTGAAGCCCAGGTCTAATTTGGGGCCTTGGTCTGGGTTCTGGGCTTGTTTGGCAAATTCACATTGCTGCTTCACCCACCTGGGGAGAGAATCAGAGAAGGAGGTAAAGGAGGAAGACGAGGTGGGCTGCACCCACTCACCACCTGCCTCTCGTCCAGGCCGGCGCACTTCCCCTCCTCTGCTCTTGAGGCGGGTGGGGCAGGAGGGCAAGTCAAAAGTTAGGCCTGGATGCAAATCCCGGCTCTGACAGCTACTTGCACCTCAGCCTCCGTATCACCAAAATGGAGGACAAGTCCACAGTAAGAACCGCAATGGCAACCAGTTCAATGGGACCATCCTGCCGGGGGTCCAAGCACACCACCTGGGCCTGCCCGACCCTTGGCTGAAGAACGAAGACAAGGCCTCTACCTGACTCCATCCTGCCCCTAAGGCTAGAAGGAAACTGGCGAGCCTTGACAGGTGCTCAGAGATGGAGCACATCGCAAAGGTCGCCCCTTTGCCCCTTCTGAAAGCCATCACCCAGCTGCCGCCAGGGCAGAGGTGCCTGCATGATGGCAGGGCACCCCCCCAACAGGGGAGGCACACTGTAAGCACTACCAGAGTGACTGTTGGGTCGCCTGGGAATCCTACCACATCCTATTTCACAGAGAGCAAGCCGGGAAGGTGACAGGGGCCGGGGCCGGGCTCCAGCTGCTGAGGGCAGAAGTGAGGATACCTTCTAAGTGCCAGCGAAGTAAGAGGGCCTGAGGGGACCAGCTGAGGGGAGAGGGAGACCTGCCTGGAAGTGAAGGAGGCCTGTGGGCGAGGAGATAAGTCACACACAACCAGCCAGGCATCTGCACCCGGAAAGTCACTGCATCCAGGGAGGGGAGAGGGCACAGCAGGTGCCTCCGGGGACCACTCACTTGAAATGGTCCTGCAAGGCAACATTGAAGTCAAAGGCATCGCCTCGGTCCCCGAAGCCAACTCCGATAAAGGCCCGTCGCCCTGAGGGACAATAGAGGCTCAAGCCCACATTCCCGGGGGCCGAGGTGGGCAGAAGGAGCTGCGAGACCCACACCTACCGTTTCCATCTTCGACGCGGATGACGAAGTACCTGCTGGAGTCCGTCACGCTCTCCACGGCCGTGCCAGGAAACTGGTCCACTGGGGCCTGAGCAAAGAGCTCCCCTGAAAGCACGCGCACGTCAGCCACTCCTGCGCCGGCCTTGGCACCCCCAGGCCAGCCTCCCTCTAGGAACGCAATCAAATCCACTGCTGCTCAAGGAAGAAGCCGTACAGGGGTAGACTGCTATTACTATTGCTGCAGGTTTTGTTACAACTTGCACCGTCCCGTGGATCCAGCCACCGGAAATGCTGAGGTCTGCTTCCTCCGGGTGGGTTACAGTCATTGTTGGATCAATCCCCCTCCCCTCCTGTACCCTCAGAGAGTCATCACTCCACTTACTGTCCAGTTGTCATGTTTTTTGTTTATTTCAAATACTTCGACATTAGAAACAACAACAACCTGTTGCCGTAGATTCCAAACTGCCTCCATAGGGTTCCCAAGCCTGTCACTCTTTAGCAACACAGCCACGCTCGTCTTCTGGGGCCGGCTGGTGGGTTTGACCTGGCCACCTTTCCATCAATCACCTAATATTTAGCCAGCGCAAGACAGGACTCCACATGGGGGTACATGTGAACGAACCTACATTCCCAGGTTCTCCTTGGATCAAAAGCTCTGGCATCAGAAGCCCCAGAGCAGGCAAACAGCTTAGCTGGCAGTGGGTGGACATGGATGGCAGAGAAGGACTTGGAAAAGGCAGGCACCTGGGCTGCACAGCTTGCAGAATGTAATTAAGGCCACAGAATTAATACATATAGTTATTTTAAAGTATTTTTATCAAGGGCTATGAAAATATCTCGAAAGAGCAACCAATGGGATACAATGAACTATGCCCCAGTACGACCAACGTTCTTCACTGTGTGGTCCTCCTTCACACTGGCCTTTGGTCGGGGGTCGGGAGGCTGGGGTGAGTGTGTGTGTGTGTATGTGTGTCTGTGTGTGCGTGTGTGTACTGATCACTGATTCCATGCTTTTGCCTCTTCTTTTATGGCTGCTGTGGGATTTCTGAATGGGGACCCCATCCTCCAGGCTTCTCATTTAGAAATAGATCAAAGCCATTTTCAACCTTTTGGGGCTCAGAACTCAAGTCGGCTTCTTATGGAGCTGGCTTCCCGTGGGGGCGGAGACATAACTCCTCCAGTCGCTGGAACCTGTCCCAAGCCCTCCATGTGGGGACTCCCGGGGTGTGTTCCACTGTGCACTTGCCACTAACATTCATGAAGAACACAAGCTCACTGCCAGTCCCCCGGAGCTGCTGGGACAGGAAAACCAGCAGAGCATGGCTGGAGCAAACACAAGTGTGTTTCTCACAGCCAGAAGACTGAACGGACGGTGTCGGCTCTACTGAAAGTCGGTTCTGGAGGGAGAGTCTGGAAGGCGGCCCCCCTCTCGAGTTCTGCTCCCGGGTGGTCTTCTCAGGGCTCGGCCTCTCTCTTCCCCGTCTCTGCGTCCTAGCGCGCTGGTTGAAACTCTTCCCATCTCAAACGAGGCTACCTCCAGGTACCTCACCCTGCCTCCTGCACAGCACAAAGCACAGTCCGCTCCCAAATGCGAGAATAACCGCAGGCAGAGGTTGGGATGGACAAGAGATGTTCGAGGAACACAAGTCAATCCCTACCCTAGATCCACATGGGGTATGTCAAATGTACTGCTACTGGGGTTCCAATTCACAAATGCAGGTTAAACACAGGTTTAAGGCCATCTCCTCACCCAGCAGATTGCTTCAGACAAGTTCTTGGGGTCTTCGTGCCACCTCGCCACGTCCCTATCCTATAGGGAGGGGAAACTGTTCCTGTGCGCTTCCGAGGCTGTCACTTTTCACAGGGTGGAAAGCCTCATCTTTCTCCTGCAGTGCGGCTGTTGGTTTCGAACAGCTGACCTGTGGTTAGCAGTCCAACCCGTAACCACTATGCCACCAGCGCCCCTAGGCTGACCCTGGCTTAGGACAGTACCAGCTACCTGGGATGGGGTACTGTGCACCCAGCCGAGAGGAGGAAGTGCCCCTGTCCATGGAGAGTTTGCAGCGCCCTGACTTCACCCTGGCAGCAGCGGGGGGTGTGGGGGGGTGTGGGGGTATGAATGGCTCCACTGCGCATGGCAGCCTTGTCTGCGCTGGCTATCACTTCCTTGCAAGCTGACCTCCGCTGCCGCGGCCGGGGTTCAACCACACGGTTTCCACGGGGCCTGTGCTTCAGCAGTGACTGTGCACCAGAGCGGACGCGAATCCAAACGAAAACCCCGAAGCTTGGTGAACGTCCCAGCCCTGCGTGGGGTCCAGGGACCCAGACACCTGGGGCTGCCTGCGCCTTCAGCTGAAGGGTTCTCACCCAGGAGGGCTCTGCTGATCCCTGCCGCCACCTCCGCAGGCAGCAACATCTGAGACATTTGGGTTGGCACAACTTGGGGAATGATGGATCAGGGATACTGCTAAACATCTGCTAATGGGCTGAGTGGTTGAGTGCGGGACTGCGGCCCACGGGCTTGGCGGTTCAAATCCAGCAGCAGCAAGGCTGGATAGCTCCCACGACCACCAGAGGGCAGTGATGCCAAACAAATAAACAAACATCCGTTAATGACAGGGCGGACTCATCAGACTGGGACCGAATGTCAGTAGGGCGGGCAGAGCCTGAGAAGGGCTGGCCCCCACTGATTACGCCCATTATCTTGGGAAGTGGGCGTGCAGCATGGCCTGGTGGGTGGGACTGTGAGCTGAGAGCGGATGAAAGCGGGTCCTGCAGAGGAAAACAGTCAGCGATTCTCACTCTTCCTTGTGCCAAGACCCTTTAATACAGTTCCTCATGTTGTGCTAATCCCCAACCACAAAATTATTTCCGTGGCTACTTCAACACTGTACTTTTAATACTGTTATGCATCGGGCAACCCTTATGGAAGGGCCATTCGACCCCCAGGCTGAGAACCGCTGCACTAGGTGGTCTTGTGTCGCTAGGGCGCTAAGAGGCCAGGAGGTGCTGCCACATTCCTTTGTGACATCATATTGGGTGTCCTGTCAATTCTCCCAGCCAGAGTTCTGTCCCTGAGCTGGCTTTTATGGAAGCCCACAAGAGAAATCCTGGGTTAAAGCATGAACCTCGGCTGACACTGTTGGAAAGACCCGCCCGCCCCCTCCTTCTGCCCTGCAAAGGAACGGCTCTGCAGAACAACACTACGCCCAGTGCGAGGCCGCAAGGCCAGACCAAGCAGGCAGTGCCTGGCCCTTCCACACAGCTCCCCCAGGAGCACCCGTGACACACGACTTCCCTAAAGTGGACAACCGCCAGCTGACCCAAGCCCAGAGAGGCTCGTCCTCTCCTGGGAGAATAGCGGGGAGGTCTCCAGCTCCTGCAGTCAGGGGGTCCAGTCTGGGGAGTTGGCATTCTAGGGGGAGCGGCTGAGCAGTTTCCCCAGTCCCGGGTGAGGTCTGCAGGGCTCCCTCCAGCATTTCCCTAAGGACTCCAAAAGGAAGCAACATTTCTTGACAGAGAGCACCTTTTACACCTGGGGACAGAAGCTTCCACAACCAAGGGCCTAGGGCCAGGGCATAGGTTCCCAGTGGCCTGGCCTGGCTCCAGCTTCCTGGCCCTTCGCAGAGCCCGGCCCCTCAGGCTTCCCCTGCCGTCACCTGAGGTCCTGTCCTCCAGCTTAATGTAGGCCACCTGCCCTTGTGCTGTGATCCGTAGTCGGCCACTCCATGACGGCTGCTCCAGCTGCCACTCCGCGGCCCTACGGGGACAAAAAAACCACTGAGGTGTGGGCAGGGCTCCTGCTTCCTTCTGCTGCTGCCAGAGACGAACAACATGGAAAGGCCAGTGGGCTGCTGGTTGTAGGCTGGGGGTGGGGGGAGTCAAATTTTGCTCTGGAAAGTGAAAGCTTTGGGTCCTATGGCTTCTGTCGCTGCCACTCATGCCTGCCCCTGAGCTGGAGAGAAAGCACTCACAGATGGAAGAGGATGTGTGGGTGCTTGGAGTGTCTACACCAAGTGCTTTTTATTGAGCATGCTTGTATTTCAAGCCAACTCCATGGGAGAGAAAAAAAAAAAACACAAGCAAAGTTTGTGGGCAGTGAAATCTGAGTTTCCCATCATTTCAACACTAGAGATCGTATTTAGCCATGTAAGAATGTTAACAGCCACTCTGAGCTGGCAGCAGCCCAAGAATAGCTCATGGTGGTAAAAGGCTCCTTCCAGTTCCACACTGGCGGGGAGGCGGCTACTGGGGCTGACCAGTTCTGTTCTGAGACACTGTGAGGCGGGGGTGGGCTGAGCAACCCATCTGGGGCTACCAAGACCCTCCAGAAGGGCCAGCACCCAGTAATGAAAGGAACAGGGGGGCTGAGGGCTGAGCCCCGGTGGCGTAAGTGGTTGTGCGCGGGACTGCGGCCCACTGGGACAGAGGTTCAATTCCAGCAGTGGGGCTGGGCCTCCTACTCCCAGCGCCCGAGAGCAGTGATGCCAAAAAATAAATAAATAAACAACAACAACAACAAAATAAAAGGAACAGGGGAGGCCAGCAAGCGCACCCAGGAAAAGTGAGCGGGGCTCACGCAACACACACTCCAGAGTAGAAACCCGAAAACCACAGATGTGGAGCGGTTGGGACTTTTAAAGAACGTCACACGTCAGGCCAAAGGAGCTTGGGGCTTAAAGCTCCAAAGAGGAAAAAGCTGGGTGTTTCCTGCCGCTTTTCTCGGAAATTCCCGGGCATGCGCAGGCTCTCAGGAGCTCTTCTAAGACGGCCTCCCTGCAGACGAGGGTCGTTTCGAGAGACACGAATGCCGGTTCTCGACTCACAGCTCAGCAAACAGGGTTTCAGTTCCTCTCTTCTGGGCAACAGGCAAAGCGGGGCTGGAATGCAGAGGCCGGTGGCTTCCCCTAGGCCACCCAGCCAGCCCTGACCCTTGCTTGGTCACCTCACCCTCTGGGGACCAAGAGGATTCCGACCTATCCCACTGAAGACGCTCAAGGGGAGCACGGAGCCACCCAGCTTGGGGAGTCTGTCTCCAATCTGATGACATCCCAGCGCACGCTGGATCTCCGGCCGGTACCAAAAACCCGCCTGTCATCATTGTTTCTATCCCCATTTTCCAACTGAGCTATGTCAAGGAGGCGGTGGCTCCGTCAGGAATGGGGACACACCCCTTTCTTCAGGTGCAGGCCAATCCTCTCTTTCTAAACACTTAGGACAAACAGCTGCCTTCCTGGCTGCCCATCCCGAAACCATCAGCACAGCACGGCCACGTTGTCCATTTCGGGTGCGCTTCTCCCTGGCGTATTCCCTGGGGTCCTTTAGACAGGTGAGTCCTACCATCCCTGCGCACGGTGATAAAACGCAGGCCAGACAAGCAGCGTCCAGACTCAAGGAAGTCTCTGTTCCTGCCCCACTTCCCTCCCTAGGCGGTTTCCTGCCTGCCCTTCTGGAGGGCCCCATACAGTTTACCGGTGCCCAGTGAGCCCTTCTCTGGCTTCCTCTCCACCTCCTGTCCATGGAGATCAGGGACGAGATTCGGGGCATGGTGGGGTCAGCTTCCTGCTGCCCGGGACACCTCCTGGCTGCCTGGGGCAGGTCCCTCGCTTCCCCTCGGGGACTTCAGCCAGATAGGATCCCTTCCCCTTTCCACGTTACTCACAGATGGCTGCTTCCAGGCCAACGCTTGGCTCATAAAGACTAAGGTCTGTGCCATCCCCCCCACCGCACCCCCCACCCCCCGCCCCCCGCCTGGTCAAGTTCAGGCTATTCCGCAGCCCCCGCGGCCAAGTCCCCAAGCAGTAGAAACCGTTTTAACAACTTCTTCATCGTTTGGGGGTGGGGGGAGGGGTGCGACGGACCCAAAGGGCCGAAAGGCTTGGTGTCCCTCCCTGCCTTGGCTTTAACCTGGAGGATACGGCGACCTCCTCTCCGGCTTCTCCCCGGAGCTGGCCGGGAGCCGTCCTCGGTTCCCGCGGTGGGTGTGTCGGGGCAGGGCTAGGGACGCGCTAGCCCCGTCCGGCGGCAGACGCTCACCTGTAGCCACGGTTGGTAGCCCGCGGTGGGATGCGGTAGACGTGAACCTCCGGCTTGACACACAGAACCGACTCGTAGCCGCTCTCGTCCATCGCGACGCCCGGAGCCCGCCGGACTTCCGGCTTCTTCCCCGCCGCCGGCGTAGAAGCGGCCCGACTCTATGACCCGGCTCGGGCTAGAGCGACGGCTGGCGGACTTAGCGCAACCCCGCTGGCGCGACCCCTGCCGGCGGCTCCGCTTCAAGACGCTCGTCACCCCCCCCACCCCACCCCCACCCCGCCCCCGGTGCCCGCTAGGGGGATGGATGCCTAACACCTGGGGCTCAGTGGGTTGACCTTCAGACTTGGAACTCCCTCCCGGAGACCCCAGCTTCGCAGACGACAGCGTTTTCCTCCGCCGCAGCCGGGATGCCTTTCCTTCTCCTGAAGCTGTACAACCGGAGCGGGACTTCGCCTGGAGAATGTTCTTACGGGCCCACCAAGCTAAGTGGGATGTCCCTGCCTGCACCCTGCAGGAGGTCCTTCATGCGTCTCCCTTAATAACCCATGGAAATGCCTAGCGCCCTAGACGCTCCCTCAGGTTCAATAGTTGCATTTAAAGAAGTAAAGTCTAGCCTCATAAGTACATGACTTTAAAAGAATGCCAGTCTTAAGGTAGGGGTTTTTTTTTGGGGGGGGGCATCACTGCCCTCTGGTGGTGGGAGTAGGAGGCCCAGCCTTGCTGCAGGATTTGAACCTCCATCCCAGTGGGCCGCAGTCCCGCCCACAACCACTACACCACCAGGGCTCAGCAACCCCCCCCCCCTCTTTTTTTACTCGGTGTAAACTCCTCATCACAGGACTTGTTCACAGCCACTGAGCGAACCTCCTTCTTTTTGGCTTGGCTTTTTCTCTGATTGTCCCTAACACGGAGGCATGGGAGAAGTGACCCCAAACCCAAAGTTCGCTGCTACTGACCCAACTTTGGCCCATAAGAACCCTGTGGGCAGAGCGGAATTGGCCCTGTTGGTGACCATGGCTGTAAATCTTCCCAGGAAAAGAAAGCCTGAACTGTTCTCCCACAGAGCAGCTGGTAGGTTTGAACTGCTGACCCGTGGTTAGCCGTCTGTGTTAGTCCGAGTAGACTAGAGGAACAAATTTCATAGACACGCATATAGATATAAGGAAAGGGTTTATATACAAATGGAATGTGACACTAAGAAGGCAGCCCAATCCAGTCCAGTACAAAGTCATAAGCCGATATTAACCCATATGCCCGAAATCAGTCTACAAAGTCTCCTTCCGACACACGAAGCCACAGGTCAGTGGGTGCAGAATTCTGGCACTGGCAGGGGTCTCCCCATGGCTCCTCGCTTCCAGGGCTCAGGTCCATCAATAGCATGCCGCTCCAGCTTCAGAGGTCTGCCTCCATCAGGGCAAAGCCGTGTGGTTGCCGGCTCCTCCAGCTTCTCAGACACTGCCATCTTGTCTTTTCTGTGACTCATCGCCTCTGAGACTAACTCCCAACAACTGGGGAGCTAGCTTCTCATCTCCACCAGGGAAATATCGCGAGATTTCCCAGAAGTCTCAGGAGAAAGCCATGCCCACATAGAGGCCTCATTGGCTACTCAATGGCGATCTCCAGATTAAGTGGCTAGACTCCACCCCTACATCTCAATCATGAAACTAACATAAGCACATGACTGCCACACCATCCAATGTGTAACCTGCGGTGGTACCAGGCTCCTGAGAAATGACGCAGAACTCCAAAATGCTCCTTTCTGTCATCCAGAGTTGGTTGTTGCAGCTGGTAGTTGTCTTTCTGTTGGTCCTGCAGACACAGAGGCAGAGAGAATGAAGTACGGCAAGGTCCTGCGTCGTCCTCACACCTGTGCTATGCGTGTCCACTGTTGCAGCCCGTGTCGGGTCCTCTCTGGTTGACTCTCCCAAGCATGATATTCTTCTCCAGGGACCGGGGTTTCTCTTGATGACATGTCCAAAACAGGTGAGATGAAGTCTCTCCAAACACACTTCTTCTTTTTTTTATTTAGTTTTTTAGTTTTTTTTAGGCATCACTGCCCTCAGGTGGTGGGAGTAGGAGGCCCAGTCTTTGCTCCATGGAGTTGGAATTGAACCTCCATCCCAGTGAGCTGCAGTCCCGCACACAACCACTACGCCACCGGGGCTCAGCCCCACACACTTCTTTTTTTTTTTTTTTAATTTTATTGGGGGCTCTTACAGCTACTACAACATTTAGTACATCATTTGTATCAAGCACATTTGCACACATATTTCCACATACATTTCCCAATATTTTCCACTTGAGCCCTTGATACAAGCTCCTTTAAAAAAAACCCTCCCCTTTCCCTTCCCCCCCCTTTTTAAAAAAATTAATCATTTTATTGGGGGGCCCACACACTTCTTAAAAAAAAACTTTTGTGGGCATCACTGCCCCCTGGTGGGAGTAGGAGGGCCAGCCTTGCTCCTGGAAGCTGCTGCAGGATTTGAACCGCCAACCCAGTGAGCTGCAGTCCCCCCCACAACCACTACGCCACCCGGGCTCAGCACCACCCAAACACACTTCTTTTTTTGGGGGGGGCATCACTGCCCTCAGGTGGTGGGAGTAGGAAGTTCAGCCTTTGCTCCGTGGAGCTGGAATTGAACCTCCATCCCAGTGGGCCGCAGTCCTGCGCACAACCACTACGCCACCGGGGCTCAACCTCCCAAACACACTTCTAAGGAACATTCTGAATGTACTGCTTCCAGGAAAGATATGTTTGTTCTGCTCGCAGCCCATGGTACATTTAATATTTATTACCAACACTCAAGCTCAACTGTACCAATTCTTCTACAGTTTTCCTGACGCATTGTCCAAAATGCCTATGAGGTGATTGAAAATACTGTGGCCTATATCAGGGAAACTTTGTCCTTAAAGCGACATTTTTGTTTCTTTGTTTTGTTGTTGTTTTTATGGGGGGGCATCACTGCCCTCTGATGGGAGTAGGAGGGCCAGCCTTGCTCCTGGAGAGCTGCCCACCAGTGGGCTGCTGTCCCGCACACAACCACTACACCACCAGGGTTCAACCCTAAAGCAACATTTTTGCCCCTTAACACTTCAAAAGCATTTTGTTTGGTTTTTTTTGTGTTTTTTTGCAGCAAATTCAGTACATATTAGATTTCTGAGCTGTTGCTTCCTTGAGTACTCATTATGGATCCAAGTAAAATGGAGCCCTTAACAATTTCAACCTTACACATATGAAATCAGACTTATAACAGCAACTCGAAGGTTAGATGAGAAGCCTAGGGAGAAATGGCTTCCTGTTCGCAATGAAATCATTCAGAAAGGAACATGCAGGGGCTGAGTCCCAGTGGCGTAGTGGTTGAGTGCGGGACTGTGGCCCACAGGCTGGGTGATTCAAATCCAGCAGCGGCTCTCCAGGAGCAAGGCTGGGTAGCTTCCACAACCACCAGAGGGCAGTGATTATCCCCCCCCAAAAAACCAGAAAGGAACATTGAGAAAGGTAGCACGACATGAAGAATGCCATCAATGTCACATGTACATCGAGAAGCTCTTGAATTGGTGTTTGTTGTAGTGTGCATATTTTTTTAATATTCTTTTTCTGTGTGTGTATTTTGTGGGCATCACTACCCTCTGGTGGGAGTAGGAGGCCAAGTCTTGCTCTGGAGAGCTGCTGCTGGATTTGAACCGCCAAGCCAGTGGGCCACAGTCCCACACACAACCACTACGCCACTGGGGCTCAACCCTAGTATGCATATTTTTACTGAAAAGAAAGTTAGAAAAAAAATCCACAGAATGAGAGAACATTTTACAAATCACATCTGATCATCCTTGTATTGAAAATATAAAACATTTACAACTGTTATAAAAATAAGATATGCTCATTTTAAAGGGGGCAAATAATTTGCAGAGTCATTTCTCAGAGGGAGAAATATAAAGCGCCCAGAAGTTCAACCTGAAAAGATGTTCAGTATCATTAGCCATCAAGGAAATGCAAATCCAAGTTACAAGGGACCCCTCACACCCACTGGGATGGCGAAAATCAACCAGCGAGGTGGCAGCAAGTGTAGGTGAGGCTGTAAGGACATGGAGACCCTGAGACCCTGCTGATGGCCCTGGAAAATAGTCCAGTCCTTTGGGAAAAGTCTGACACTGTACCTGGTACAGGGAGTTGCCATATGACCTGCCTAGGAGTGGAAGAGGTTCAAAGAAATGAGAACATACCTCCACACCAAGACTGTACAGGGATGTTCATAGCAGAATGTTCACAATAGCCCCAGGTGGAAACAACCCCAATGGCTATCAATGGACAAATGAGTAAACAAAAGGGAATGCAAGTACATAATGGAAAATTATTAAGTCATGTAGAGGAATCAAGATCCGGGACATGGGCTGAGCCCCGGTGGCATAGTGGTTGTGCGCGGGACTGCGGCCCACTGGGACGGAGGTTCAATTCCAGCAGTGGGGCTGGGTCTTCTACTCCCACCACCAGAGAGCAGTGATGCCCCCCCCCCCAAAAAAAAAAAAAAAAGATCCGGGACATGCTGCAAATGGATGGGCTTTATAAATACTGTTCAGTGATAAAGAAGCCAGACACAAAAGGCAGCATGTTGTAAGGCTCCATGTGAGGGAAATGCCGAGACTAGGTGAATGACTTGAGATGGAAAGGAGACGAGTAGTTGCTGGGGTGGGAGTGGGGTGACCAGGTCGACAAGCTGGTCACTAAAGAGCACGGGGTTTCTTTCCAGGGTGCTGACCACGCTCTGCATTTGGCTGTGATAATGAACACGCAATTCTGTGAACATGCTATCAGCCACCAGCGGCGTACTGCTCGTATGGTAAGTGAATTCCATCTTCACCCATCTATTCGGCTCTGAAAGGAGGACACAGCCTGACAAGCCCCACAGCGTCCATGTTCTTCCTCTAGCTCCCCTCTTGGGTCCAGGTTCTCGGTTAGGCAGCCCCACGTGGTTAGGCAGACACGGGCGGCTGCTGTATCCCCTCTGGAACGCGGTCTTTCAGCTGGTGGAATATTGAAGGCTAAGAATTCCGAGGTGGAAGCTGAACTTCTAAAGTGGAGACAGTGGACAATGCGTTTGAGGGTTCCGGTAGATTTCTCCCATGACCATCTGCCCTGAGGGCCCATCAACGCCCATTTCATGCCGAAGGAGTCGGAATGGCAGAGAAGTAGGGGATGGAGATGGACGCCAGGGGAAGGGAGAGGGACTAGTTTTTCGATGCAGAGTAAGACTGGGGGGTCTTTGGGGAGGCCAGAGCTATTCCTGGAGTGGGAACTCACCTGGGAGCCCAGTTCCTATCTGTCTCTGGGCACAGGGCTCTGCCGGAAGGCGCTGGGACAGGAGGTGTGAGGTAGTTGGCACAGCAACTCTTAGGGGACGCTCCTCTATGCCGCGGGTCTCTTGTGAGAACCAATGGCAAACCCCATGCATGTCCCAGGCCTGGCATTGTACCTGGGCCTGGGCACACCGCCCTGTGGGATTTAATGTCTTAAACAAGTACAGAAGGGCTCCTGTTAATCGGTCATAAACTCAATCCACTGACTGCCAGGCAGCCATGGCGAGGCACACAGGGAAGCCCACACACATTCAGTTGGTGGGGGAGGGGGGGCATTAACAGAGTAAGATGAGTCGAAGAGTCAGAGTTCAAGTCTTTAGACTTCTCCCTTTCCCCTGTAACGAGTGGTCCCAAAGACTTGACGGGAGCTCGTGCCAAGTGACATGGGGGGAGGGGGTTTGATGGCAGCTGGGGTCCAGAGACAGTGGCTGTGGGCAAAGTCGGCCACAGCTTTCTCTCGTGAGCGTGCTGGCATTGTGGCTTACCCGGGACTCCTCTCTTGCGGGCTTTGTTAAAAGCCTGGTGACGCTTGGTGAAGACCGTGGGTGGGGGCTCCTACTCCCGGAGACTCCGTTCAACTAAGTGACAGAACGGGGTTCATAAGCGTTGCTGGGTGGGAGCCTACTATCGCAGCCACCCCGCGAAGCCATCTCCCCCGAGGGCCTCCAGTTTCTCTGACTCTCCAGTTTTTCCAAGCAGGCCGTCCTCCTCCAGGTCTCTCTCTCTCTCTCTCTCTCTCTCTCTCTCTCTCTCTCTCTATTCTCTCTCTCTCTCTCCTTATTGTGAACTCGGGAAAGGTTTACAGAGCACATCATCCATACGGTTTGTTCCAGCTCATCCATGATAAGCCGTTCAGTGTCCCTCGCTTCCTCTGCCTTCTTCCCCGGCGGCTGCTTCTTTCCACCTCCTTTCCTCACCCAGTGAACTGTTCCTCAGGTCTGCAGAGGTTGATCAGTCCACCCCACGGGTGAGTTCCGTCCAGACAGGGGCTGTCCTCTCAGGGGCCCCGCCTGTCTCCATCTGGCGGATAAATCTAGTCTCTCTCAGGATCTTCAGTTTGGCCCCACATTTTTCTCCACTTCTACCCTGGCCCCTCATGGGACCCTTTTCCGAGCAGTGGGAGTGGTAACCAGGCACCCTCTGGTTCTTGGGGGTCAGGGCTGTGGGAGCTGACGTCTGTGGGTCCGTGGGATGGCCTCCGCCTCCCTCACTCCCCTCTCCTCTCAGGAGCCCTGGTGGCGACACTGTGGGCTCCCAGCCGGGGCACTAACTAACCACAATCCCACCTGCCGCTCCTTAGAAGAAAGATGAGGCTTCCTGCTCAGCCTTTTACAGGCTCTGAAAAGTCCCGTCGGAGATAAGTCTGCTGAAGTTCGTTTCCAGAACTTTCCAAACACACCTACCTGCATGTCTGTCTGTGTGTGTGGCATTTGGTGGGACTGCTATTTCAAAGAACAACCTCTAGAGAGAAGTTCAGAGATCTGGTCAGTCATGGTTCAAGTCCTGTTCTGTGATCTATGACGTGCTAGTCCTCGGGCCTCCTCTGCTGGGCACTGCCGAGAGAATGCTGGGAGAATGTGTGCTGCGTGGGTTATGAGTCGGGCTGCCCACCTCGAGGTCAGAAGTTTGAAGTCACCCGTCTCCAGGAGAGAGAGGAGGCTCTTGCTCGTGCAAAAGGACGGCACAACTCTATTGTACGGGGTCACTGTGAGCTGGAACTGACTCAATGGAGTGAGTTTGGGGTGTGTGTGTGTGTGTGTGTGTGTATGTGTGTAAATTGCAGGTGGCTTGCACTTTGGCTCTGCCACGTGCCCCTCATGGGCCTGTTCCAGACCCAGTCCCTTCCCTGAGCGATGCTCTCTTTGTTACAGACCTGGCAAGGCTGCCAAAGCAGTGTTCAGTAATGGTGTTGGTGGAACCTTGATGGACGTCCTCCTGCAGAAGCACAGTGGCTGATGTCCAGGCTGTTGGAACCCTCATTGGTTGGGCACCATGGATGGCAGAAATGGCCAAACATGCACAGAGGATCGGGTCAACGCTCCAGACACTTGGCCACATTCTAGCCTGAGCACCACCAGCAAGAGGACTGGTGTTGAGCCCACCAAATCAGGAGTCAGCCAGGTAGGGACCCACACCTCGTGTTTGGACCCCTTCTTTCCCCACTGGTTGGCACCATTTGCCTCCCCCGTCTGCACCACCTCCCACCTTGCTTCATGTAAGATCTTTCCACTACAAGACCCAATTCAAACTGGATAAAACAGGAGTGAAAAGAAACGGCTGATAAATCCAATAGTAGACTTCAGGTCTGGCTGGATCAAGGTGCTAAATGACTATTGCTTGGTTCTTCCTTGCTCCTTGTTGGCTCCACCATCAAGTAGTTTCTCCCATCAAGATGGCAAGGATATCTCAGTCCCATCTTCCTGCATTAGCTCCTCTGATTAGCGTCTGCGGAGGAAGAAAGAGCCCCTCTGTTAGAGTCCAGTCAGGTTTCTGGCATCACTGTCCTTGATCTAGATTGTGATCTCCCTGAGCCAGTCATGGGGGTGGGGGAATTGAGAGTTCCTGGTACACTGGAGCCAGCACTGAGGTTCAGCCAGCCAGCCCTCAGTGAAAGTCTCCATAAGAAGAATGTTGGGGGGGGGGGGTCCACCTCCCCAACTGAATGGATCCCAAGGGGCAGTTGTATAATTGAAAGGTAAATTTGAGGGGCTGAGCCCTGGTGGCATAGTGGTTGTGCGCAGGACTGCAGCCCATTGGGATGGAGCTTCAATTCCGGCTCCCAGGAGCAAAGGCTGGGCCTCCTACTCCCACCACCTGAGGGCAGTGATGCCTAAAAAAATTAAAAATAATAATAATAAAAAAAAAACTTAAAAAAAAGAAAGGTAGGGCTGAGTCCTGGTGGCATAGTGGTTGTGTGCAGGACTGCGGCCCACTGGGATGGAGGTTGGATTCCAGCTCCACGGAGCAAAGGCTGGGCCTCCTACTCCCACCACCTGAGGGCAGTGATGCCTAAAAAAAAAAGAAAGAAAGAAAAGAAAATTAGGGAAACATCGGACAAGACTGATGGCAGGATGGAGAGAGAGCTAATGTATTCTCCGACATGCCTGTATACTCTTGGGTTAGTATGTCCCGGTAAGCACATAGGTGACAGGAAGAGGACATGCTTAACCCAGGAGGCAGCTGGCTTGTTTATGGGCACATTTCGGGCCCTGGGGAAACTGGGTTGAGAGAAAGATGGCTTTGTTGCATGCCGCTTGGCACTTTGGGAAGATACACATCTGACGGAGAGGAGAGCGAGGGGCGTGTTGGGCATCTGGGATGGAGGCAGACCCTTGAGGGGGGTGGAGGGAAGCTGTGAGCATGCACAGCAGCCTCAGGGCTCAGGTATTAGGTAGAGGCCATGATGCAGAGGACAAGGGGGAAGACAGGTAAGTCGTCTCGGGAATGGTCTCCAGTTGTGTTTGGTTCCCCAGTACCTTTTAGTCGCAGAGAGTGGGAAATTGAATACACATGACAGGGAGCTTCACACTCACAAGATGAGTGGGTTCTAGAGTTAAGATGGCGGCTTAATCTTGGTGGTCTCTGAGCTGGCTTGACCTTAAGTGTCTCTGAGCTCTTCTCTGGGGATCACGCTGTGATCCTCATCAGAGGGGAGTGGGTCATACTCAGAGTGGGTGTCTTGATGGTAGACAACCTTTGATCAATTGACCTTCAAGTGTATAGCAGCAACCATGACCCGCAAGCAGCATTTTAAAACTGGCATAATTAAGGGGAATAACTCAGTTAGGAAGATGTGGCTGGGGTTCACCCCCAACTCAGGAAGGTGAAGGCCTCCCTCCCCCAGAGTCTGCCTCCCAGACTCTTAATTATGAGTGCAGGGAATTTCTCAGCGTTCACTCGCTTCCTGGTTCTCAATTTCCCACTCTCTGCGACTAAAAGGTACTGGGGAACCAAACACAATTGGAGACCATTCCCGAGATGACTTACCTGTCTTCCCCCTTGTCCTCTGCATCATGGCCTCTACCCAATACCCAAGCCCTGAGGCTGCTGCGCATGCTCACAGCTTCCCTCCACCCCCCCTCAAGGGTCTGCCTCCACCCCAGATGCCCAACACGCCCCTCGCTCTCCTCTCCGTCAGATGTGTATATTCCCAAAGTGCCAAGCAACAAAGCCATCTTTCTCCCAACCCAGTTTCCCCAGGGCCCGAACTGTGCCCATAAACAAGCCAGCTGCCTCCTGAGTTAAGATGTGCCCACTCCCAGTTACCTCTGGAATAGACATGGCTTCTCACTGAGGACCCAGAGGGGACATGTTTCTTGGAGAGGGTGCCACGGCAAATATGCAGTGTCGTCCATCCACCCATTCAGTTCCTCAGTAAACACAGTCTGGGCTTCCAGTTCTGCTGTACAACCTTGGGCACACCACCCTACCCTCTGAGTCTCTTTGGGTCCTGGCGATAACTAGCCGTTCTCTCATGGGAGGCTCCTCACACAGGCTCTGGGGGCGTTGAATGCCGTGAGCCAGGTCATCTGGGGTCTGCAGACTCAGGTGAGACTTGCAGTGGCTCAGGGTGACTCACCTGGAGAGCCACAGGCCACATCAGAAATGGGAACCCACCCCAGGGCCTGGCCCGGGCTCGAGGTACCCCAGATGGTCTCTCCTACTGCCCTCAGGACCACCTCCTGGCCTCGGGTGCTGACTGGCAGGCTCAAGGCTGGACCAGACCCTGCACCCCAACCTCTCTCCTCCTGCCCTTGGTTCCTCCACACCTCTCTCCAACACCTTCCTAGAAGGGGCAGGCTCTCCCTATGCTTGAGACCCGGACAATGCCCAGAGTCATGGCGGCAGGGGGTCCCTTCGGAATGCCTCCCCAGGGCAGCCCTGAAGCCAGCCCATGGGCCCCTCTGTTCCAGGCTGTGCTTCCAGATGCTGCCAGAATGGATGATGGGACATGGTATCCAGCAGTGGTGCCAGAAGGCCCAGAGGAGGGACCTGGGCACATAACAGCAGCAGAGAAGAGGTTTCGGGAGCTCAGGAGCCAGAAGCTGAGGCCTGAGACAGGGCCAGGGTGAGCTGAGGGGAAACTTCCAGAGGGCACCCAGGAGAGTCCCCATCCCCACCCCTGATTGTCACTCAACTACAGAGAGGAGAGAGTCCCCAGGCTTTCCCAGTACTCTGTCACAGTACTCTGTGATTCTGAGCACGAATCACGTTAAAGTAGTGTTTGCTTGAACCCCTTGTCTGGGCTCCCCCACTGGACCCCTGTCCCTTTCACACGTCTCATGCAATGGGGCCTCTGTGTGTCTTGTTCAGCCTTGAATGCCTCATGCCTGGTACTGTGACTGGCACTTAGTAGATGCTCAGGAAATATTTTGTCCACCGGACTC
>PVJH01022647.1:0-36340 GCA_004026705.1 Nesogale talazaci
CTCCAAAGTCCCCCTGCGTGCTGCCAGCGAACAAGCCTGGCATGGGCCCCTATGCAGAGCAGAGCAGGGTGCTAGCCGGCCTGGTCCCCCCAACTCCGTGTGGCCTGCAGGCTCGCGGCCACAGGTCTCGGCAGCATCTGGTCTTCGGATACGGACGTGCCTCATGTGTCCGGCTCAGTCTGGGAGCTCCCATGGAACCGGTGACACACAAGCCTCTGCTGAGAGCAGGACGGACCGACCCTGGTCCTCCCGTGGTGGACAGCAGACACCTGCCCGCACCGGCAGGGAGCTGACTCTGGTCTGGACTTTGCTGTGCTGTGCTCCCCGAGGCAGGGCAGGCTGGAGGTTGCTGACCCCGGCTCCTCCTGGCGTGGATGGGTGGGGCTCCGTGGCTGCGGTGGAAGGGGGTGCATGAGCCAGTGTCTTCAGGGGAGGCGGCCCTGGGAGACCCTCAGAGAGCCCCCGGTGGACCTGCAGGGAGGGACGGGGGTCCCTGGAGGCACGGGCAGTGCAGGCAGCAGGAGGGGTCTGGCTTCTCAGAAGGCCAGGCAAGCGCTTGGGAAAACTATCGTGGGCCCAAGGGAACCAGAGCCAGGCACCCGGGGGCATGAGGGAGGGCCCCGCAGAGGTGGGGGCATCTTGGAAGGCACAGGTGGACAGGGTGTAAGGCGGTGGTCCTCAACCTTCCTCATGCCCCGACCCTTTGATACAGTTCCTCCTGTGGTGGTGACACCCTCCCCCAAACCATAAGATTCTTTTCTTTCTATCTCTTTTGTACTGTTATTGTATTTTGTACTTAAGTCCAAATATTATATAAAACATAACAGGAAAAGATGAACAAATTTAAAAATAAATTGAGGTGTCGTGATGGAAAACAAAAGAGCGATGCCTTCTTGTCTAAAGGTCTCGATATGTTGTTAGAGTTGCACTTCAGATATCAAATTCAGATATCTAGCTTGAACCAAGAGTTGATACCTGCACGGTTAAGCCATAGTTAGCTTCATGATCGGTCAGAAACAGGTTTTCTAAAGTCTTCTCCTAACTATTGGCTAGATAACAAACACTGACAGAGCAAAATGCCAGCTTTCATCATCAGACGACCACAGAGCGAAATGAGTGGATGGATGCAACTTACCTCCAAGTCGCCTGAAAGGAGGTGGAAAAATAAATACTGGTTTCCCAGGGTTCTCCCCAAAGCATCACACTGAGCATGCAGGAGGGCTGCTGTGAGCAGCGGCAATATTAAGGTCCAACCCAGAAGCAGGTCTCAGGCCAAGAGTAGGAGAGTGGTTGAAGAAGTCCTTCTGAGGTGAACACCATTTTACAGAATGCCTGCCTGCCTGTGCGTCCGTTTTGTGCTAAGGGCTGAGTCTAGGGCCGAATTGTTCTCTGACTCAAAAGACATTTCTAATTGTAACCTTGCTGACAAAGAGGTGTGTTTACACTTGCTATGAGAACAGCGAGGATATAGGGCAAGGCTGACATAAAACTATTTAGCAAGCACAAGCTAGCTATTCCAGTTTGAAACCTGCCAAACTGTCAAATTCAGGGGGGCTAAAAAGGGCTGGGCGGAGCAGCTGCTCCTCAGGCTGAGGAAGCAAGGTCTGACAGTGAGCGGGAGTAGGCAGGCGCTCACCGAACTCCATGGAGAACGCCCTCTTCAGGCTCGGTGCGAGAGGAAGAAGAGCATTACCCACGGCTTACGGGCCATTTTGAGACCACCTAGAGAGGCAAGGGGGAATTAGGGAGGAAAGGAGCTAGTAAGGTGTTCCTCTGGGTCTGACTTGATAAGTGAATCGAAGGTACCTGCACCAAAGATCCGCTGGCACTACTCCAGCATGACGCTGATGGTACAATAGCGCAAGCCACTGTCAACCCCGAGAAATGTATAGAGCGTATTAAAATCAAACCTCCATGGCAAAATCCCTTCTGGTTTGAGGTCCACGATACGCACTTTTAACTAATTCTGTATATTATTGGGGGGGGGGGTAAAAAAAACTAACAAATGCAAAGATCTGTTTCTACTAGGGCAAGGGGAAGGATAAATAGAATTGTTCCCAATTTGCTCCCCGCTGTACACACACATACCCACATGCATACACACACACACACACACACACACACACACACACCAAATACTCCCCAAACAGAAAAATTAAAAAAAAAACAGTCAAGAATCAAAAACCCAAAACACCCTCAAACTACACCAATACTTCACATTTTGACCAAAATATTAGATCCTGAGAGGAAGTGCAAAATGCAAATCAAATGACCAAAAATGCTGAACAAACAGCATTATTAATATACAAAATATTGGGCTGAGCCCCAGTGGTGTAAGTGGTTGAGTGCGGGACTGCAGCCCGTGGACTTGGCAGTTCAAATCCAGCAGCGGCTCTCAGGAGCGGCACTGGGCAGTGCCCACAACCACCAGAGGCAGTGATGCCCACAAAAAACAAAAAACAAAAAATATATATATACGTAAAATATTTCTATTACTGAACTACTAACAGGTGATGTTGTCTGTGTCTGTAAAACTTTGGAACCACATAGCTGATCTGTTCAATCTAGTCCATGCCAGCTTCCAAAAACTACTAACAGGTGATGTTGTCTGTGTCTGTAAAACTTTGGAACCACATAGCTGATCTGTTCAATCTAGTCCATGCCAGCTTCCAAAAACCAGAAAAGATTTTAGTTAGCTTCATTCTTTGACGCTTCATCAAAATGTTCTCTGCGATCTGGAACATCATCATCTTCCTCATCACTGTCTTGGTTTGGGGGTTTTGCCATCCAACCCTTGCCTTGGGAACTAACTGTTCAGCTCATTTCCCAAGACTTGTTAAGCTGTCAGCACCAAGCTGACTTAATAGTCCAGGAAGCGTTTGTGTGATTGGTTCAGCTTCTGCATGGCCAGTAATAGCAGATGTGGTAGCTTGGACCTTGGGATTGTTGAAGTGAATAACCGTTGCATCAGCTTTAATCATGTTGACCGCTTCAATACCAGCTACATTATTCACAGCCAAGTTTGAAGAGAACTCTGAAGCTTTCCGTCATCAGCTGTAGCTGTTCTATGTACCACCTCCTTCTTTCTGCGAGTGCACCCTGGCCCCCTCTCCGGACCTGAGCCTGAAGTTTGGCCAGCTTTTCTTGATTCAGGCTGACGGTAAATCTGAAGCAGGGACGGTCCTCAACACCAGCAAGATGGCTGCCTTCGTGGAGACAGAGAAAGACCCCATGAGATTATTTTCGTGGCTGCTTCCTCACCGTCATCTTGCTCCCTTGAATCTCCATGTAAATACCTGGTGTGCAGGACGCATCTTCATTGTCAGGAAGCGAACATCATTAAAGCATGGTGACCAATCACAAAACGATATGCACCTATATGGCTGTGTTTTCCGATGGTCTTGGGCCACCCCGTGAAAGGGTCGTCGGACCCCCAGGTTGGGAAGGCTGCTCTATGGGCAGCGGGGCGGGGAGGCATGCGGTGCAGCCTGCAGACCAGGGCCTCGCTTGCAGGCTCTGTTGATGCTCGGCTGTTGCTAGGTGACAGCGTGAGGGGGCGGGGCGCTGATCCTTAACGGTCCCTCCACCGAGGCTGGTGGGGGCGGGGCTGCAGGTCAGACCGGTTTGAAGGAAGAATCCAGAGCGTGGGGTGGGGATTCTGTGTGTGGGGTGGGGGGCGGTCTGCCAGGAAGAGGGGTCTGTCACCCCGCGGAAGCGAGAGGGGAGCCACGTGGCGGGAGGGGAGGGGTGTCTGCTGTGTGGTTGGGGTGGAGTGGGGGTCTGTCACCCAGCAAGGGTGGGGGTGGAGACGGGTTGCCAAGGGGCGGGGTCACGTGGCAGGGGTGGCCGGGAGAAGGAGTCTGACAGGCAGCAGAGGTGGGGGGCTGTCCCCTGGCAGGAGGGAGGAGGAGGCTGCCGTGTGGCGGGGGTGGGGGGTCAGCGTCTGCCCCTAGCAGGAGAGCTGGGGGCATTGGGGGTGCACGGGTGAAGGCAGCTGCTCGTGGGCTGCCCAAGGTCAGTTCCGAGTCCTCCCTCACTGTTACCCAGGAAAAGGCCCCGCCCCCACGTGGTCCCACCCTCCCTAAATGGGACCTGTCAGAGCAGGGCTCCGCCTCCTTGGGGCAGGTGAGGAGCCGCTTCTCTGTCCCCGGAAGAGGCAGACCAGGGAGGGGAAGGAGGCTGGGAGCGGGGTAGGGGGTGGCGAGGGTGTGAGAGAGTGAGTGAGTGAGTGAGGGTATGTGTGTTAGTCTGGAATGACTCAAATTTGTAGACACTCGTATGTGTATAAGGGAAAGCTTTATATAAAGAGCAATTGTACCTTAGAACAGCCCCGCCCAGTTCGGATCAAGCCCATCAGTCCGATATTCGCCCATATGCCCCACACCGATCCATAAAGTCCTCTTCAGACTCACAAACCACATGCAATGATGCCCAGTACAAGCAGACCACAGGCCAGTGGGCGGGAGGGAGGTCTTGTGGATCCAGTGGCGATGGAGGCATCTCAGCGCGGGCGGGGGTCTCCTCGTGCTCCTCCAGCTCAAAGCTCTGGCTCCATCAGCCTGTCTCCGCGTGGCTCGTCAGCAAGAACGGCTTGCATGAACGGAGCCTGGGTCCCGCCTCCCGCAAGCGGTCTGTATTTTTCAGACCATAAGATGCACCTGACCATAAGACGCACCCAGTTTTTAGGGCACGAAAACAAGGAAAAACATTCTGAACCAAATAGTACCAGAATACTCCAATGTTCTGGGGTACCACTCTTTGGACCTTAAGCCGCACCCTCATTTTCTCCCACTTTTAGGGGGGAGAAGTGTGTCTTATGGTCCAAAAAATATGATATTTATCTCCTTAGTGCTTCCAAAGGAGGTCAATAAGCTCTGACCTGATTGACAGGCTAAACTCCACCCCTTCACTCTTCATCCTCTCAGATTGACAACAGATGATATAACTATCACTGTGTGTGTGTGAGAGAGAGAGAGAAATTATGTGTTTATGAGTGAGAGAGACAGAAAGTGTGTGTGGGTGAGAGTGAGTGTGCATGGTGTGTGAGTGTGTCAGGGTGGCCTCATGGGAAAGGGGACATCTGAGCTGTCTCTGAGCAGGAGGGAGCCTTACAGAACAGCGCAGGCTCAGGACCTGGGCCAGGAAGGAGAGGGGCCTGATGCTGGGATGGAGCTGAGGGTGGAGAAAGAGGCAGACTGGACAGCGGACAAGAGCAGCTGGGGGCTGCGTGGGGAGGGGCCCCAGTCCAGTGACCAGGTGCCGTGTGGGGCTGCTGTGCACCTGGGAGGGTGCAGTTGCCCCTGTGTGTCCCGGGGCGAAGGATGCAGGTGGTGGTGGGAGGTGGGGAATCAGACTCACAGACCCACACACCATCCTCGCTAACCTCCCTGGGGCAGGAGGCCCCGTACTGGGCACTTGTGACACAGATGTCCAGCCCTCCCTGTGTGGCTGAGGCCCTTGCCCACCCCCTGCCCCAGGCCCAGCCATGGGTCCTTGGAACCAGAGCTGAGATTAAGAATGGGACGGCTGGGTTATTTGGAGGGGACTCTGGGGCGCTGATGTCAGGAACAGAGATGGCTCCCTGGGAATGTGCAGAGAGCCTGGGGCAGGTCCCGGGAGACAGCAAGGGAGGACTTTGTCCACAGTCCCTAAGACCATGGGGCGCCCCCTCGTCAGACCGGGGGACTCCCGAGCTGGTGAAGAAGACCTTGGGGCCAGCCCCAGAGGCGGGGGCATGGGAACATGGGAGCTGCTCAGACATGCCCACAGCACTGTGGCGGACAGCAGAGGTGGCTTGAGGGCCTGGTAGGCACCAGGGCATCTCCCTGCCCCCATTCTGGGCAGCCTGGCTGGCTGCAGCGCAGAGCCTGGACAGGCAGGTCTTGAGTGCTCCTGGGATTCTCCCGCTGTTGACCTCGGAACTGCTGCTAGTGAGGGACTCCTCCACTGCCCCCCAGAGCCCTTCTGCCCAGAAGTGTGGCTGTCATGGGGGAAGACAGCAGAAAGAGGGGCCCTCTCTCACTGTCTGTTACTCGTGGTAACCAGAGGCATTAATCTGTGCCTGTCATTGTCCCTTTCTTGCTGGGCACTCACTGGGCCATGCAGCAAGGTCAGGAGACAGAGCCCACCTCCTGCCTTGCACAAAGGTGGGCTCAAGATGTTGTCCTGAACAGAAAGGCTCCCTTTCCCTTGCCTCCTTGATCCTTGAGGGATACCTGGTGTCCCTGGGCTCTCTCGGCCCCCCTGCACCCCACAGCAGGGACATTGGGCTTGGCCTCCTGGCCTCACCCAGCCTGGCACACACACTAACCTACTTGCCCCATTGCTCTGTGGTAGGTTTCCTGCATGCCAACCTGCATGGAGGGAGGGAGCCCAATGGGTGCGGAAGGAGACTCATCACTCATGCCTGGGCTCATCCCACCAATTCGGAGTGAACCCCACGGGGGACATATGAGACGGACCCCACACCTAGAGCAATGTGTCAGCCAAGGACCTTCCTCCCATTGAGTCTGGACTCCCACTGAAGTCCATCCTCCAGTTCCCCAGGGCGGCTGTCTTAGAGCTCCAATTTCCACTCCAGTCTCCAGGTAGAGGCTGCCATTTCCCTTTGCTGTTGCATTTGGAAGCAATGGGTGGGGTTGATCCAGGTACTAAGTGGGGCAGAGGACTCCTGTCCTCCTGGTCTAGTGAGAGCACCCTGCCTGCCTCCTGCCCCCCCCCCCCAAGCCTGACTTTCCTGTCTGTCTGCGGGGCAACCTCTGGTCTCTGAGCCCACCGGCAAAGCTGGGTATGGGCTAAGCTCCGGAATCTTCTAGAGCCACCCACAGGCCAGGGCCTTGTGCTAGTCTGGTTCACGAGAGACACAAACCCAGAGACACTCCTGTGTGGGTTTGGAGAGATTTACACCAAAGAGCAGTTGTCTATGGAGAAAACATCCCAGCTCGGTCCAGATCAAGTCCATAAATCTGATGTTAGCCCATGTGTCTGACTCTCATCCATCAATACCTCTTTGACTCACGCAGCACACGCAATGACGTTGAATGCAGGGAGATCACGGTCAGTGGGTGGAAAGCCTTGTGGATCCAGTGGCGGTGGAAGCTTCTCAGCACTGGTACGATGTACCTCCAGCTCTTTGAGTGTGTCTCTTAACAGGAAGGTGAAGCAGAGAGAGAGAGGGTGTGTCTTGCCCCCAGGGAGAAAGAGAGGACGTTCCAAGGATCCTCATGATAAGGCCATGCCCACAAAGAGGCATCAGCCTGTAGTTTGATTGACAAGACTAGACCCTGCCCCTTCACTTTTAATACCCTCAGACTGACAGGAGATTATATGATTATCACAAACTCTCACCAAGGCAATGGACCACTCAGACTACTGTCCCACATCACTGCAAGGGGTCCTGCCCCCCTTAACTACCCAGAGAGCCTGTGAGGAGGAGAGGTGGGCAAGAGAAGGAAACCTGGAGAAAGGACTTCTCTGGAGAGGTCACAGTTCCCTGAGGAGGAGGAGGGACCCGTCACCTACCTAAAGCCAGGTGTCCAAAGAAGTCAGATGGAATAACAAGGCCTAGACGTATTCTTCTGTGGCAGTCACTAATCTGGTGTCAATTTTGAGGATTAGGAGTGTAGAGGTGGAGTCTAACCTGCCAATCTGGAGATAGTCAATGAGCCCTCTGTGGGCGCACGGCTTTTTCCTGAGAATTCTGGGAAATCCAGTCGTATTTCCCCCTTGGAGGTGGGGGACTCACAACTCAGTCCCTTGGAGATGCTCTACTGACAAGACACAGACTGACGCCCTGTGAGACATCCCGGAGGAGAAGCCACATGGGCTTACCCTGATGGAACCAGACCTCTGAAGTCGAAAAAGCCACATAGAGACGCCTGCCAGTGCTGAGATGCTTGAGTGGTCACAGAGAGGCCCCTGCCAATGCCGTATGCTTCTACTGGATACACAAGACTCTACACCCACTGGCCGGTGATTGTCCTGGTATCATTGCACGTGCTTTGTGAGTCTGAAGAGGACTTATAGACTGGTATCGGACATATGGTCTAATATCGGACTTATGACCTTGGACTGCACTGGGTTGGGATGTTTTCTTAATGTACAATGACCCTTTAAATAAAACTCTCTCTTATATACATATACGTGTTTATGAATTTGTTTCTCTAGTCTACCCAGACTAACACATCTTCCATCTGCAGCAGCTGCAGAAGTGGGACCACAGGTATGACAGAGACCTCGGAGGGAGGGAGAGCACTGCGGGGCGTGTCTCGCTGAGGGTCCTGGCCGAAGAAAGCTCACGTGAGCGCAGTGGAACCTCGGACCTGGGGAGGCTGAACGTCAAGCATGACACGTTCAATAGGCCTGGTGGTGCTGGTGGGTGCCACGGAGTCGAGGCCTACTCTGTCCGACCCCCCATCCACCCCGCTGTGCACAGAGCAAGACACTGACCGGTCCTGGGCCGCCCCCCCCCCCAACCCACGGTTGTGCTTACGTTTGAGGCCATTGTTGCAGCCGCCGAGGCAGTCTCTCTCGTCCAAGCTCTCCTCTTCCCGAGCACCACGTCGTTCCCCAGGGCCTGCTCTCTCGACAGCTCGTCCACAGTGTGTGAGACCAGACTGGCCACCCTCACTCCCCAGGAGTGCTCTGGCCGGGCTTCTGCCAAGACGGGCTCGGCTGCTCTTTGCCCCATATGCGGTCTTTGCACCCTCTTTGCCAGCACCATGAGCTCAAGGCACCGGCCAGTCTCAGGTCTCCCTGGTGCAACAGCCGACTGACATCACGGAGGAGGCGACAACACACCCACCGTGGCTTGGGCTGGGCCCACCCTCGTCCTCGGAAGGGATCGGCCCCTGGGAAAGCAGAGAGATAGAGTAGAACCCCCAAGCAACCACTGAAATAATAAAACACAGTTACAGCTAGTCGTCCATGAGAGATACAGAGCAATGCAAACATGCCCATCTCAAAAACGCAGGCTGAGCAGGGAGAGTGGAACAGAGGGGAGAAGTCAGGAGTCCCATCTCACCTGACAGGTGTCAGCCGTCCCCGTGAGGCAGGCGGGATGGAGGCACCCGAGGAGACCACGAGACAAGCGCATCTCCCGGTCCGACGCCCGCTTTAAGCAGGCGCGCGAGCAGGTGTCAGTCTGAGGGAAAAGGGTGTGACAGCGCGGTGGGAGGCGGGTGGGCCAGCCCAGCTGCTGCTGTGGCTCAGTGCCACTGGGTGAACTCTCACTCAGCCACTGCAGGTGCCACAGGGCAGAACCCCACCCCGCCCCCGGCCCTGGCGGGCATGAGTTCATCATTGGGACGACTGCGTAAAGCACCTCGTCCAGGGTCTTTCCTCCCCTTTCCCAAGCCAGCTGTCCTCCCCAGGGAGTGGCCCTAGGCCCGGCCTCGGGGCTTGGACACTTATTCCCTGTGAACGAGGGTGCCTGTGGGGCGCTGTGTAGACGTGGCGACATCACTGCCATTGGCCTGAGGCAAGAGAGTTTCTTTTCCCCACAGGGGTGGTAGCTTTTAATTAATTTAATTTACTTCAACGTTAGCATTGTTGTTGGCATATGACTCGTGCGGTGGTTAGACCGCATTAGAAAGAGTTGTGCAAACATCACCCCAATCCCTTTCTTTCTCTCTCTCTCTCTCTCTCTCTCTCTCTCTCTCTCTTTCTTTCTTTCTTGCCTGACTGCTCCTCTGTCCTCCCTATCTCCTCCGCAGGACCAGGGGTCCAGTCACTGCCCCTATAGATGTGCCTGCCCAGGGCTTCGTAGAAAGACCAACACACAGAGACCACAGCAAACAACAGCCACAATCAGACAAACACCCTGATAAAAAAAGAAAGCAGGAGCGTGGGAGGAAAGAAAACGGACAAGCCGGGTCCACGGGAGAAGGACGCATCGGGTGCTCCCTGTTCACCCAGGGGTGCAAGGAAGTCCTTGGGCACTTCGCCACCAGGGGGCCCTGCACCCGATTTGGGTCTTTCAAGGCCATCCATAGCTGTCTGCAAACCGGGTGCTTGAATGTCAGCTCTCATCCCGAAGGGAACGTGCGCTTGGTGGGCAGGCCTCCCTGGTCAGCTGGCAGGCCTTCAGAGCAAAGCTGGAGATTCCAGGAAGCACGGCGTTGGCTTCGAGAGGCGGTAGCGACGCTCAGCTGGGTCCGAACCGCTGCCCTGACCTGCAGACTTCGCACGCATCAGCCCCCCGTCCCGTGAGATGATGTCATCCTTAGAATGCACCTACTTAGTTTTCTCCTGAGATGCCGTTGCTTCTGACCCTTGAACCCTGGCTGGTGCACGGACAGGGACCAGGAGGAGGCTGCCTTGCTCCGTTTCCTCCCACGGAGGGCCTTGTTCACAGCAAATTCACTCCCGGGGTTCCAGAGCATCATGTCATGACGCCCAGCCGGCCAAGACGATGTCCAATTTGATGTCCGTGCACTGCTTGAACTAGAACTTGACGGAAGGAGACACATGCGGAGACTCAGAGTGACCCCTCTTCATGAGGAAGGAAGCACAGCACAGATGTGAACAGTGCTCTCACCCCACTGGCCCTGATGGACCTCCCGGGGGCAGCCGCCACCTGACAGGGACGTGGTGCGGGTACGTGGGCCAGCCATGCACGGGCACCTCGCTCGGGGCTGCAGGACCGGCCGCACGGACCATGGGGGATTTTTGAGTGACACAAAATGTGTGTCCTGACCTCCGTGGAATTAGCTTAGAAATGCGTGGCTTCTCGAATGCCCTCTGGGAAAATCCCTGCCTCATGGGAAATGAAACCTCACACTTAGCCCATGCCCCAGGGAAGAAAAAGAGACAGGGAGTCAGTCGTCTCTGAGCAGACTCAGGAGGACACCTGTATTTATAGCTCTTCACACCGCCCTCAGAAAAGCAGGCAGCTCTGGACACAGCAGCCTTCGACTCCACCCTGGGGAGCCAGGAAACGAGAGCAAACGAACCCCCTCATCGAGTGACCTCACGTCCGTCCGCACCAGAACAGAAGCGCACCACGTGTTAGGAGGGAGGCCAAAAGCCCCTTCTTGAGCTTCCTATCGGTGAGATTGACACAGCCAGCCAGGCTGAGCAAGTCGGAAAGCCGGACGACTGGAACTTTCCACCCCAAGAACAGGGGAGCCCCGCTCGGGGGTGACTGAGGGCAGAGCTGCACCACGTGAGAACACAAGACCAACGGACAGGAGAGAGTGCTAGCCTCTGCTTCGCGCCCCCCCCCCCCCCGGTGACACGGGGACTCTACAGAGGAACTGTAGCAAGATTGTAGTCAAGGTGCAGAGACTAGGAGAGAAAGTAAAGTGAAGGAATGGGACACACTTCATGGTACTGGGCTCACCTCGGCCCTCATGGTGGTCCACGTGGGGATGTGGGAGGGGGAGAGGGCAGGAGAAAGGAGGAGAGGGAGTGGGGTAGGGGTAGGAGGACCAGAGGAGAGGGGACGGGGGGAGAACGTCTTGTTCTTTGGGGGCTATTTGTAGGTAGCCACAAGACATGCATATTCAGTAGTGACATACGTCACAGGGTGGGAGGTAATCGCAGTAAAGTCTCTGAGCTCACAGGTGAGGAAGCCTAATGCCTACCCTGGGGGAAGACGTGAGGGGGGGCGGGCGCCGCGGTGGCAGGGGCAACCAGGGCCGTGGGCCTCTACAGGGAGACAGAACCAACCCGGTGCTGGTGGTGTAAGGGGAGGATCTGTGGGAATGACATCTGCTGGCTTCCCACAGTCTCGTGTCTCAGTCCCTTGTCGCAGCCACTGGGTGAGTCAGCCCGTCTCACCCCAGGGCCTCCTCTTGTTCACTGCCGGCCCCTTCTTACCAAGCACGGGGCTTCCTCCAGGGACGGGTATCTTCTGACACGCTCAACGAGCGTAGGATGAAGTCCCACCAAGCCCGCCCCTGAGGAACGCTCTGCTCTACTTCTTCTGGGGTGGTTACGTCATCTCCTGTCAACCTGAGCCAAGGGTGGAGTCTAGCCTGTCAGTCAGGTGACAGCCAATCATAGCCATGTATGGGAATTCCTGAGGATTCTGGGAACTTCTTCTTCCTCCCTGGAGGTGGGCCACGCACACTCTCTCTCTCTGCCTTCCCTTTCCCACTGTTGAGCTACTCAAAGAGCTGGAGGAGCCACGTGGAGACCCACGCCAGTGCTGAGATGCTTCCACCACCACTGGATCCACAAGACCTTCTACCCACCGGCCTGTGACCTTCCTGCATTCCCCATCATTGCATGTACTGCATGACTCTAAAGAGGAATCCATGGGCTAGTATCAGACATAGGGGCTAATCTCAGGCTTGTGGACTTGATCAGGACAAGCCTGGGATGTTTTCTCAATACCAACTTGCTCTTGTGTATAATGCTTGCTCTTATACACGTAAGCATCTATGAATTTGCTTCTCTAGTCTACCCAGACTAACACATCCTTCTATGATCTTCCTTCTTCATTGTTCAGCCTTCACACGCAGATGAGGTGACTGAAGAGACCATGTGTGGTTCAGGTGCACCTTGGTCCTCAAAGTAACCTGCTTGATTTTCAAGAGAGGTCTTGTGCCACTGGTGTGCCCAATACAATGCGTCCTTTGAGTCTCTCAACCGCTGCTTCCATGAGCACTGACTGTGGACAGTAAGCCAGGATCCTTGGCAACCTCAAGGTTTTCCCTGTTTATCGAGATGTTGCCTATTGGTCCAGAGGGGAGGGTGGTGGTCTTCCTGACCTTGAGTCGTCGTCCACACTGCAGTCCTTGATCTTCATCAGCAAGGGCCCCAAGTCCTGCACACGGTCAGCCAGCACGGCTGTGCCGTTTGCTCCTTCAGGTTGCCAATAAACCCTCCTCCCGTTCCGATGGCACACTCTTCTTCACAGAAGCCAGCTTCTCTGGAGATTGGCTCACCTCAGACCTTTAACTGTGAAGGAGAAGGCCAGGGTTATCAATGCAGGGTGTCTGACGGCCCCCCAAAGCTGGAAGCAGCAAATAGCAGCCAGGGAGGGTGAGGGGAGGTGATGCCTTGCAGTCGCTGGCAGGCTGAGGAGGGAGACCGAGCGGCCTGCTCGGGGCTTTCTTGGGTGTCTGAGCTGCCAGGGCCACAGCTCATCTGGGATTCTCTCTCTCTCTCTCTCTCTCTCTCTCTTCCCAGTCTTGGAGATGGATGGAGAAACGCAGTAGGGCTGAAAAAACTCTGCCCATAAAAGAAGCAATTTGCAAGATGGCTCGATCTGTGTGATCATGTTTACACTGCACATTTCTAAACGACATGCCGTGATAAGGCGCATGTAGCCACGCTCAGAATGGCATACGGATGGCAGGAGAGCCCGGCCTGGGACCCTGCCTGCCTTTGGAAGGCGCGAGGGAGGCCGGGGTGGAGCGGCGCCAGGGAGCTAAGTGCATCTGTCGTTTTATTTCTTTGATGAAAAGCGCCTGAGCCAACAGGCAGGCATGGATGTGCGGTCCTTGGGAATGGGGGAGGGGCGTAGTCATGCCGCAGCTCCGCCTTTTGCAGTTTCCTGAACATGAACTAAATGCGAAAATTAATCACCAGTACATGAAAGCAAGCACTGCCCCCCGCCCCCCCACCTCCCAGAGTCTTGTGATGACAGGTTCCAGATTCAGACGGGGAGCTCTGCCCCTCCTGCTTTCTGGTTTGCTCAGGTAGTTTTGGGGTGGCGGCGGTGGCGGCAGTGTGTGTGTGTATGTGTGTGTGTGGTCACTTAACATGGGTCCTTCCGCTCGGACTGTCTCAGCATCTGGGACCTCCAGAGCGCTCCCTCCAGAGGAGGGGTGGCCGTGAGTGGAATTTTGTCTGCCACCCTCTCACGGTTTGGTCAGTGGGGCCGTGGTGGTGGATGAGTCTGCAGCTCTGCCCGGGCGGCAGGTAGCGTGTGACCGGGCGGTGCCAAGGTACACTGGGCTCCTGGTGACGAAGCGCAGTGCAGACCCACAGTGGGGATGGCCGGGGGCGGTGAGAGGCGCCCCCCCCCCTTCACCATCCCCAGGGTTTGGAGTTGCCCTGCCATGGGGTTTGGGAAGTAGAGCTCCGGGGATGTCTTTCCTAGCTGCTCTGAAGTGTTGGGCTGCTGACCACAGCTGGTGGCTTCCAGCCGTCCAGCCACCCCAGGGGAGAAGGACGGGCAGTCTGCTTCTGGAGACTCAGTCTTAGCCCCCCCCACAGAGCAGTTCCCCTCGAGACGGACTCTAGGGGACTAGGCTTTTTCAAAAGACTCCTGGGCCGCCACCGTCTGGACGGGCTCTGGGAACCTGCCCTCCCTCACGGCCACGCCCAGGGGCCCAGGGCAGATGGGCAGGTGGAGGCTGGACAGGAGGTACACTGCTGGGCATGGGCACCGCACTGGAGTTTAGGCTGTGTCCACTTCCACGCTGCACAACTCGGTCTGCACCTCTGTCAGTGTTGGGTTCCCCTTCTCTGGGGTGTCTCACTGGAAGTGGGGTGGCTGGACCCTATCATAGCTCCATGGGGAACTCTCTGTGGAACCCCCAAACCGTGCTCTGCACTGGCCGCCGCTGCCTCTCACTTGGCCGCCGGCGGACGGTCCAGGCTCAGAGCTCTCAGGAGGCTGAGACACCTGCTGTTGGCTGCTCACTGGAACCTCCCTTTCAGGGACGAAGGGCTAGTGCCTTGACTTAGTGTCCCTCTGATGGCAGGTGTCTGTCACCTACTGTGGTGGCTGTGGGTCGCTGTGAGGCCGTGGCTGGTATTTCAAATGCCACCAGAGTCACCCCAACCAAAGAGGTGTCGACGCGGCTTCCAGACTCAGACAACAGGAATGGTCGGTAGCATCCTGATGGATGGGAAGAAATGGACGTGGTCAAGGATGCCATCTTGCTCGGCCCTGTAGCTACGCCCATGGAGGCATCCACCAGGACATCGGAAGACGCGTGGTCGTGGGTGTATCTGGGGCACGAGGCCACTTTGTGCTTGTCCGTGCCACTGAGTCGGCCTGACACACCATGGGCGGGAGCTCGGCCTCCACCACGCCATCCTTACAACTCCTGTGCCCGAGTGTCGCTGCAGCCGGGGGTCAGTCCACCTCCGTGAGCTCTCCCGTCCTCCCTTTTTCTGCCCACCCTTTTACCAAGCACGAGGCCCTTCTCCAGGGACTGGTCTCTCCTGACAGCACAGACCCAGCCTTGCCATCCCGGCCTCTGGGGAGGGCTCTGACTGTACCTTCCAAGACAGATCCATTTCTCCTGTCGGCAGTCCAGGGTACTTTCTTTTCATGTTAGAACATTTTATTATTTTTTGTTAAAGTTTAATTGAATTTCCCCCCCCAAACCATTGTATTGGGCTCTCATACAGATAGCCTCTCATTCCATAGTTCAATCACACCGAGCAGCCTTGTACAATTGGTACCACAATCAGTTCCAAAACATTCGCTTCCTTTTTAAAAAAAAAAATCATTTTACTGGGGGCTGCACAACTCCTATCACAATCCATCCATCCTTTGTGTCAAGCACATTTGTACATTTGTTGTCGTCATCATTCTCCAAACATTTGCTCTTCATTTTTCCCCTTCCTCCTCACCCCTTCCCTTATGAACCCTTGATAATTTATACATATTTATGCATTTTGATAATTTATACATTGATATTGTATGAATTGTATATATTATACATGTAGTGATAATTTATACATTATTATTATTATTTTGCAGGATACTTTCAATACTCTTTTCCAGCACTACTGTTCAATGGCACCGATTCTTCTACAGTCTTCCACGTTCAATGTCCAACTGCCACAGGCATGCGACTCCATTGGAAAGACCGTGGCTTGGGTCAGGCAGTCTTCGTCCTCAAAGGGTCCATCTTGTTTTGGTCTCCTGCCTGCCGCTTCCACGAGCCTTAGTTGTGGAAGATCTGACAAGACAAAATGCTGGACGGCCTTAACCGTCCACCGCCCACGATGCTGCCCACTGGTGCTGTTGGGAGGACTGTGCTGTGCGTCCTCCGCTCGTGGGTGAGGTTGCTGTGGGTGCGACCAACCCAGCGCCCCCAGCTTGTCACATCCAAGAACCCATGGTCAAAACCACATCCTGCTGCCTCCCTGGGGTCCCGGCCTTTCCAGCCCCTTTGGGGTCCCTGTGGGGTGGCAGGGGCTCTGGTCGGGAATGGGAGAAGAGAACCTGGCCGCTCCCCCCAGGCTCGCCGGCTCCCGGCAGGAGAGACACCTGTGAGGGCCCTCACACCGGCCCCAGGCCCGTCTCAGGACAGCCCCGGCTGGCTTTAGAGGTGCGGGGGGCGGGGGGGTGCGGAGCCACAGGCCCGAGGTGGACATGTGTGGGCAGCACTCTGGCCGTCAGCGGGGTCCTTCAGCCAAGGACGGCTGCTGCTCTTGCTGGCCTTGCTGGACGCCGACCCACACCTGGAACCCAGCCGACCCATGGCGTCCCCATGTGTGACCTGGCTGTGGTCTTTGCCCAGGGAGTGGGCCGCCAGCCCTGTCTCCATGGCTGCCTTCAAACGGCCAGCCTCCAGGTGAGCAGTTGGACACACACCACTTGTGGCCCCCGCGGGACAAGCAAGCTCAGCCCCTGGGGGAGCAGCCCGGGAGAAGCTACTGTCCTGGCTTCCCAGGCTGCCATGACAATGTGCAGGGACTCTCTCGGTGCCAGGGTGACCAGGAGCGTTCTGGGGAGCCTCCTGGGAAGAGGGCTCCCACCCCGCCCCCGTGCCTGTGTCTGTGGTGAGCTGCTTGCGTCAGCAGCGGGAGGGAAATGCACCCCTCCCCACTGTGGGCATCCCCCGGGGGTGAGCACTCCCAGGGGAGGTAAGCTCTGGAGGTACCGCGACAGGAGACATGGTGCTCACAGCAACCTCTGAAGTGTGAACCAGTGTGGCACCCCCCCGTCCCCCCCGCCACCCAGCCTGGCAGAATCCTGCACCCAGGAAGGGCATGCAGCACACAGCACGCATGTGCAGCCTGGGAGCCCGTCTGCAGAGTCACAGAAACCAGACACGAGACCTTCACTGGTCCGACTCTGTGACCCAACCCACTGTGCGAGTGGCAGCCCCCTGCTGGCCCAGGTCCAGTCGTGTGGCTTGTTGCTGTTTGAGAAGTGTCACTGAGGAGGTCCCTGAGCACCACAGAGCCCCGCCGGCCTCAGGCCTCTGCTGACATCCATACTATTGCTGCAGCGCTTGCGTCCGTCCATCTCACAGAGGGCCCGCCTCTCTCTCGCTGCCCGGCCGCCGCCGCCGTCCCAAACACCTGTCCTCTGCAGGACCGGTCTCTCCCGACCATGTGCCCAGAGCATATGGGTGAGGCCCGCCACCTCTCTGGTCCAAAGCCCTCCGGCCGTACTCCTTCCGATCACACAGTTGCTTGTACTGCCGACGGTCCCCTCTTCTCTTCCCTTCAGCACCACAGTCCAGTTGCACCGATTCCTCCTCGGTGCCCTTGCTCAGTGTCCAGCTCTCGCACGCACGCACAGGAGGGGACCGAAGACACCTCAGCTCTCAGCCTCATCTCGTGCTGGCCCACACGCTACAGGGGCCTCGCGCAGCAGCCTGCCCAGCGCGGTACATCACTTGACCTCTTGGCTGCCGCTCCCATGAGCAGGGACTGTGGATCCGGGCAGGTTGAAATCCTTGACAGCTTCGGTATCTTCTCCATGTCCCTGCAGCCGGGAGGGTTTCTGTTACTTTCACGTCGTGGGAGGACAGTGTCTGGGTGGGTGACACCAGTTAGAACCAACTTGGGGGGAGGGGGGTCGGCAGGGACGGGAACACTGAGGATGATTCTTCAGGAAGCACTCAGGAGAAAGCTGTCCCAGAGAGGGAGGCGGGGTGGTGTCCTATGGAGTGGAGCCGGGTGGCAGCTGCAGAGGCCGGCCAAGGGGAGCCCAGCCCAGCTGGTGGAGTTGGGCTTCGTCTTGGGATTGGGCAGTAAGACGGGGGTGGAGGGTCTCTGGTGGGATGTGGGCACAGGGGAGAGGAGGTGGCCAATCCTTTGAGGGGAGCAGCATCCTGCGGAGATGGGAGAAAATCTTGGATAGCAGCCCCTGAATGCCTGGAAAGTGACTCGGCCAGGTACTACCTGAAGGTTGGGTGCCAGGTGGGCACCACACCTGCAGATGTTTCACCTGCTTCTTGCAAGGCTGGCACAGCTGGCGTGGTGCTGAGTCAGAGCCCCGGCATGGGGTGGGGGTGGGCCAAGCTGGAGGCTGGTGGAGGGGAGACATCTATTCTGTGCCTTTTCTCAGAAGGAAGTCCAGGTTCTATGGACCTCACCTCACTCCAGCAAGAAGCCTTGGTGGAGCCCCTCCACCTAAGAGCTCCCCCTTCCCGCACCAGCTCTGGCAGGGCAGGGCCTGGGACGGGGAAGAGGAGATGGCCCCTGTCCACACTTGTTTGGATACTTGGCCTGTGGGGCCCACAGTGGCCACCCCAGAAACCAGCAGAGAGAAGCCAGAGCATCTCAACACGGGGCCGGGCAAGCCAGCTGCGCCCCCTCTGAGGGCTGTACCCGCTGGGTTCCTGCAGCCCTAGTGCTCTCATGCCCTGGAGTTCTTCTTCTTTTTTAATCATCTTACTGGGGACCCAACAAGGCTTATCACCATCCATCCATCCATCCATCCATCCATCCATCCATCCACCCATCCATTGTGTCAAGCACATCGGCAATTTGTTGCCATCATCCTTCTCAAAACATACAGAGGGGGGTTCTTGAGCCCCTTCCCTCCTCTGGGCCGAGGAGGTCAGCTCTGGGGTACTCCCTGGGGTAAGAGGTAAGTCTTTGGCATCCCCTGAGGTAATGGGTAAGTTTGGGGGTGCGCTGGGGGGAGGGGTGATTCCTTGGGTGGTGTCCCCTGGGGTAAAGGGAAAGCTTGGGGGTGGTACCCTCTGGGTGAGGGGCAAGCTCTGGGCTCTCTCAGGAGCAGGGTATTGGAAGGCATGTGAGCTGCAATGGGTGGGGTGTGGGTGTGGCTAGAGGCATACCCCCTTTCCACACCAGCCCCAGGGAGCCCACACACCCAGCCACCACTTCCCAAAATTCCCCTGTTGGGTGGGGATCGCCCCTTTTGGAGCACAGCCCCTAGAACGCAGGAGACCATCACCTTCTCCAGTGGGTTTCTGAGCAACCTAAGGGTCTGGCCCCCCGGCCCGCTCTCTCCCTTCTCTGCGGGGTCTCAGTCTCGGGGGAGGAGGGAAGGGGGGCGGGAGAGGTGACCCCGCTCTGGTTCTTAAAAAAAAAAATGCAGCAGTCCTCGCCGCATGCTCTCCTGGTTGAGTCACTGCTGTGCGCCTTCCCCTACCCTGGCGCTGCAGGCCGCCTCTTCCATCCCCCCCCCCCCCCCCCCCCCCCCCCCCGGGACCCCGGCCCCGGTGGGACCCCGCCCCTGCCCCCCGCGGCCCCGTTCAGCTGCGCGGCTCCTCCCGCCACGCGCTGGTTCGTGGTCCGGGGCGCAGGGGCGGCGCGAGGGAGGGGCCTGACGGCGACAGCGACCGCCCGCCCGCGCACCCCGCTCGGCCCCGGCTCGGTGGCGCAGCGCCGCGCGCGTCCCCTCCCCGCCGCCGCCGCCGCCGCCGCCGCCGCGGGCGCAGGACGCTGAGCGCGCTCGGCCCCGGGATGCGCGCCCGGCCCCCGGCCCCGGCCCGCGCGAGCCCCGGCGCGCCCGCCTGCCCGCCGGCCGCCATGCCCGCCCCACGCCGCGCCCGCGGCCCGCGCCCCGGCTAGGAGCGGCGGCATGGCCCGTGCGCTCCGCGCTACCCCTGCAGACTGCACCGGAGCGCGGCGGCGGGGCATGCCCAGGGCACCGGGCACGGCCTTCAATGGGCGAGGACACGGACGCGCGGAAGATTAACCACGGCTTTCTGAGGGACCACAGCTATGTGACCGAAGGTAACGTACGCGCGTCCGAGACCCCCTCCGGCCGGCCGCGGCGTGGGGACGCCCTCAGACCCGATGCCCTCCGAAGGTGTGGACCGCGCGCTGTCTGTCTGTCCCCCCACCCCCTCACCCCCGCTCCACCCCATCCACCCCCGCTAAGAGGGAGCCAGGCGGCGCCCCCTCCTCCACGCCGCCCTCCGGGAGGCGCCGAGAAAAGCCGGCTGGTATCCGGGCGGGACCCAAACCGCTCGGGCGGTCAGTCCAGAGTCCCAGGGCCATGGGCCGGCGTGCGCCAAGATCAGGGCGAGAACAGGTCCCCGGGTCCTGTCCAGAACCCGCAGAAATTTCCAGGCTGCGCCCTACCGGGAGACGAAGGGGAACCCTGGAAAAATTTGGCCGCCCCTCCTCCCGCCCGCTTGCCGCGTGCGCCTGAGGCTGGCAGGGTCTTTCCGGAGGAGGGGCGGCGTGATTTATATGGGGGGGACGGAGGGGCTGGCTGGGAAGTGGCAGGAGCTCGGGACGGTGGGACAGGTCACGCACGGGCCACACAGCTCAGCGGCCCTCCACGGGCCGCGCCCTGCTAACAGACCCAGAACTTCCAGGGATCGCTGGCGCTGACCTTGCCCAGCGGACATGGGGACAGCTCCTCGGAGACTTAGGAGAGGCGCGAAGGCGGAGGAGCCAGCACCATCCCTCAGGCCTGCGGACCAGCTGCTGACAGGCTGCGGAAGGGGGTTCTAGCCCGAGCTCCGGGGGCGGCCTGGTGGGCGGGGGCGCTCGACGATGGAGCCGGGGGCATCGTGTCCTGCGGGCGGGGCCGAGGAAGGAGCGGGTGACCGGGGCGAGGTGGGCCCAGGCGGGATCGCGGTCATGGCCACCGCCCCAGGCTGGGCCCCGCCGGAAATGAGGCGATGGAGGGTTGGGGGTGCGCGGGGGCGGCGGCTCCTGCTGTCAGGCCCGCCCGCGGCTGCAGTGTCATGAGCAGGGCCGGGTCCACCTGAATGGAGGACGCTGCATTCGGCTTGGAGTCCGCACCTAGGACCGCTGAGTCACGCTCCCAGGGGTGGTGGGGCGCGGCCCCAGGGCCGAGGTGAGGGCGGGGGCGGGGGGTTGGGAGGGAGGGGGCAGCTGACAGTGACCCTGTGACCCGTCTCGGTCAGTGTCCTAGAGAGAGGCACAGAGCTAGGGGCCCGGGGCTGTGAGGGAGACTCCCTGGAGCTGGTGGCAGGGCCGGGGAAGGGCGGGGGGAGGGGGGCACTTTGGTAGGTCAGCTCCTTCTGCTGCTCCTGTGCTGTGGGCACCAAGGGACAGGCCCCTCAGTTGTTTGCTGGACTCATCGTTGACCTCTGCGACCCTCCACTATAACTGCCTTAAAACTGTCCCCACCCCACAGCTGGGGCCCGGAGGAGATGGGCTGTTGTCAGTCAACAAACACACCCCACCCCACCTTTAGTCTGGGGTCCAGCCCAAGGCCCCACCCGCTATGGGTAGCCCTCTCCTGTCCCCCTGGGGACTTTCTCTCCAAGCCCCACCTCCCCGCATCTGTGAAATGGGTCAGCTTGCTGGAGGGACAGGGTGAGGAGACCTTTGGGGTCGGCCGGGTCTCACCCCCACCCGTGCAGAAGAGGGGTGCATTGAGCTTTGGAACGCACCAGGGGCAGCAGCAATGACACTAATGACCAGGTGAGAGGCAGCTGGACAGGGTTCTGCGCTCTGAATGGCCTTGAGCACACAAGGCCTTGGGCACACTTGCCTTTGTGACTACCCAGAGCAGGGGCACCCACAGATTAGGGTCTTAGACAGATATGGGCTAAAGCCCTGCTGCCCAGCCCTGGGCAGGCCATCACGCCTGGCACCTGCTGCCCTGCCCTGGGCAGACCGATTATCTCGTGGAGCTTCTCTCCCTCCCTTTGTGTGAACTGCCAGCTACCCTGCAGGGCAGGGTAGAACTTCCCCTTCCAAGGCCACTCCCTCTCAGGGAAGCAGAGGGAGCTGCCAGGGAAGCCCTCCCCCCCTCCTTCCCCCCCATGGTCAGCCACCGAGCCCTCTAGCCGCTGACCAGCATGGCTCCCTCTGGGCAGGGGAGCCGACAGAGGCCTTCCTGAGGGCTCCTTGCACGGTCAGTGTGGATGCTGACCTTGGCTGGAGGGCTTGGCTGAAGTGACAATTGCAGAGCTTTTTCAGGAGGGGCCTGCTGAGTGAGACTGCCGACCCCCTCCTGCTCACCGCTGCCACAGTCGTACCCCTCTGCTCTGCCCACTTGCTCTGGCCGACCTCTTGCCCCTGAAGCTGCCGGCTCCTCCTCCCTGGTGCCCTCCCTGCCCTCCCCATGGCGACTCGGCCTCTGGGTGCTGTGCGTCCACCGGCCCGGCCTTCTTTGCCCAGCTGACTGACTCCCTGCAGGAACTCTGAGACACCTTGGGAGGGGTGAGCCGTTCACACCTTGGCAGTGAGCTACAGCAGCCGCTCTATTCATTTGTTGATTGATGGTTGCATGGACAATTGTGATCCTTTGCGGTCCAGGTACCTTTGGGGCACGGACACCTTGTGGCGATAAGGGGGTGCAGGTGGGACAGTGGGGCCGCAGAGGAAACAGGTTCCTGGTCACGTGGATGCAGGGTTGGGAAAGACCTGGAGGCCCTGCTCGAGCTGTCTGTCTCTCGACCTCTCTGGGCGGCTTCCTGTCTCTGTGCCTGTGTGGGCTGCCTGCCTGCCTCCTCTCACTGTTCTCTCCCTGTCTCCGTCATTGCTTGCACTACCACTCTCCCTCCCCACCCTCTCCCCAAAGATGCCTCCTGGCTGCCTTCTTTTCTGATACAGTTCTGTGGGGGCAACATTGGGGCTCTCTGGGGCCGGGACAGGAAGGGTCCCCCAGGGTTCATCAGCATCAGGGGTCACCTGGCCTCTCTGAGCTTCCCCCCAAGTTCTGTGGGGGGCAGGCCTGGAGTGAGGGTTTAGGTTTTCCTGTCTTCTCTGTGGGTTCCCCAACTTTTGTGTGACCTCAGGACCTCCTGTGACCCTGCACCTGTCTGAAACCCAGGCCTTGTGGCCTCAAGTCGCCTTCAAGGAGCCCCACAGTGTTCATGCTGGCAGGCCTGACACTCCTGAGCCACTGGGAGGGGGGTGAGCCCACCCTACCCCCTCCCAACCCCCCAGGATAAAATGCCCCTTACGGTGCACAAGGTCACCATGGCACCGAACGAAGCAGACAGTCATTTTCCTCCCCCGGAGCGGCTGGGGGCTTGAACCACCATCTCATAGTTAGCAGTCAAGTGTCTCCACTACTTTGCCGACAGAGCTCCCTTTTGGTCAGAAGTCCATGGAGACATGATGTGAACCCAGGCACTTTGGCGTCCCCAGCCCACACCAACCGGCACGCCAATGCCACTCACAGTGGTCCGATGAGACAAGGCAGAACTGGCCCTGGGAATTTCCAAGACTGTACGTCTTACGGGAGGAGAGAACCGTGCTCTTCTCCTTGGAGTGGCTGGTGGTTTTGCACAGCTGACCTTGTGGTTAGCAGCCCGATTCTGAGCCACTTTGCCACCAGGGCTGCTGGCCTGGGACACAGTCAATGCTCAGTAAAGGTGACCTGGGAATAGTAAAGTTCGTTCTTGAAGGATCAAACCGAAACCAGCCCATAGGCTGTGTCGGCAGACGTCCAGCCAGAATGCTCCTTAGAGGCAAGGCTGGAGAGACTTTGTCTGCTGCCCTTTGGGGGGTGGGGTCAGCAGGGAGGGGCCAGCTCTTGCAAAAGGACATACTGCTTGGTCGATGGAGGGTGGAGATGGGGGAGAAGAGGACCAGGTGGACTGACACAGGGCCTCAAACAGGCGTGACAGTGGTTGGCGCAAGGCAGGGGGGCGCTGTGTGTCAGAGCCGATGTGGCCCCTGACTGGGACAGCTCTTAGAAGTCATCAGACAGACCCTGGGACTTTGACAGCTGGAGAATGGAGGGGCTCTGTCTTACAGCCTACGAGGGCAGGAGAGGGGGTATCATGAGGGGCCAGTCCCTACAAGTGGGGGACACAAGAGTTCTTGGTTCCTGAAAGTGTCACTCATCTAACTGCCCCTGGGTATCACAGCTCAGTCTGTGACTGAGCCACAGGCCACTGCCCCCTCTGAATCACGGTCTTCTCAGGGTCTGCTTTCAGGGTCTGGCTCCTGACCAGCACCCCCCATGCCCCGCCCCACCATAGGCTTCACCTGAGCCATAAGCCCTGTCCCCACTGTGGGCTCCGCCCCAATGTCAGCCCCACCCCCGCCTGCAGAGCGCTGCGTGACTTACACTCTCGCTTGTTTTCAGTTCGCTCGCCTTGGGTCAGTCGTCTGAAACCGCCAACATCTCGGAAGGGGAGCAAGGAGGCTTTCTGCCTGCCCCATAGAGTCATTTTGAGTCACAATCGGCCCATGTTCAGTGTTTACTGTGAGAGCAGGCGTGGTCTCCCAGCCTGCGCCGGAAGACAAAATCGAGACCCCATGTCTCATTGCCCGGTTTCCTTCCAGTCTTTTTTCCAGCCTTTTAGAGCAGCTTTAGACCCACGGGAGAGTCACCCTGGCCCACTTTGCTTCTGCCCGGACCCCACCCTGCACTTCCTGGCCGCAGGTCCAGTCTGGGTCTGACAGCCCCTGCTCCTCGGGCCCTGTCCACTCTGCTAGCCATCAGTACTCAGATGGGTGTCTGGCCTTGATGGAAGCTGCTGCAGCGCCAGCTGCCTGGGCATGCCATCCACCAGGTCTGCCCGATCAAAGCCCTCAGGCGGACCCTGGCTGCCCCACTCTGAAGGGTATGCTCTGTGGGCGAGTCTGGTGGGAAGGTGAGCCAGGGAGGAGGAGACCCTGCAGGAAGCACCTGCGTTCGTGGGTTGAATTGTGCCCCCGTGAGCACATGGCCATGACCCCTCATCAGTCTCGCCTTGTGATCTGATGTCCTGATCCCGTGGGTGGCAAAGCCTCACATCTATGAAGTCAAGGCAAGATAGCGCATTTATGCAAATGAGGGGAGGCTGGTGGTTTGCACTCAGGAAAGGTGTGGTCAGGGTTGTAACCAGTTACCCTATTTATTCCAGCTCTACGCTGTTCTAAGGCACAGACGCGACCCCGGTCTCAAACATGATTTCAGGAGGCTGTTAAGTCTTAAAGGAGACAAGGATACAGACCCTCCAATGAGGGAGGCCCTTGGCCTGAGGCCAAAATGGTGTCCCAGGATTGAAGGGGAGGCACTCCCCGTTACAGAAGTCAGAACAAAGGGCACGGTCACAGATTTGTGATTAGTGGAGACCAGTAAATACACAGTCAGAGGTGGGATTACAGGGCAGGAACAGGGCCTTGTTAAATAGAAGGGCTTCTAAGAGAGGTTCAGGACCTTCCGACCAGGGCAGTCAGGGTGAGACAGTCAGACAGTCATGATCCCTGACTATGTGACCCCCTGGACCGTCTCCAGTGCGGTGACCTCTGTCAAGGACACGCCAGGCAAGTTCTTCAGAGAGACCGTCTGTCCCTCCCTGGGCTGCCAGGAAAGGTATGGAGGTGATCTACTTTCCAACTTACTGTGCCTGAGGGCAAGACTAGGGGCATCTCCGGTTAGTGTTCAGAAAGAATTCAGACTCCGCAAAGGGGCTCGGGCTGTCCCTGCCACCGTAGCCTTCTGCAAGCGGGCGCTCAGAGGTAAGCTCTGATACGGGCTGGGCAAAACACCGGAGAATCTGTTACATGAAATAGAACACAGCGTCAGGATTCCAGGAAGGCCTTTTTTTTTTGTCATCATTTTATCGGGGGCTCGTACAGCTCTTATCACAATCCCTCCATCCATCCATCGTGTCGAGCACATTTGTACATTTGTTGCCATCATCGTTCTCAAAACATTTGCTATCTCCCTCCCCGCCCCCTGAGCAAGCGCATTAACAACCGGTGACAGGCAGGGGACGCAGCCCTGCTTGCTGCAAATCAGGAGGACGGGAGACCCTCGCTGCAGAGGATGTAGGACTGCAGCCTTCAGCGTGGATGGCGACTCAGGGTCAGGAAGACCCCAGTCCTCCCCGGCAACCCGGGGGGATGTCACGATACATGGAGTCGACTCGGAGGACTAAGGTGTGCGCCTGACCCAGGCCAGGGTACTTCCAGCGGCCTCACATGCACGTGACAGTTCGACGTGGAATAAGGGAGAGGGAAGGAGAATTGTGGTGCTGGAGAAGGGTCCTGAAAGTCTCAAGGACTCCCACAAGAGCAAACAAGTCTATCTCGGAAGGACAGCCAGAAGCCTCCTCAGAGGCCAGGATGGTCTTCCGCACGTAGGCCAGTCCCTGGGGAGGGACCTCAAGCTTGGTAAGGGAGGGGGGGCAGCAGAGCACAGCAGGAGCTCACTGGATGGACGCACACACCGGCCGCACAGGTGGACTCCAGCAAGAACCATGGGGAGGACGGCTGTGCTGGACATCGGTCTGGGTGAGTTGGACCCGACTGGGAGCACGCTGGACAGGCGCCTCAGTGCGGGCGCCAAGTGACCTCCTGGCTTTGCAGCCCTTTAGGCTCTCTGTCTCTCTGTCTCTCTCTCTCTCTCTGTTCTTTATTAAATACTTTAATTGGGGGCTCTTACATCTCTCATCACAATCCATCCATTCATCCACTGCGTCAAGCACGTTTGTCTGTACATGTGTTGCCATCGTCATTTTCAAAGCATTTTCTTTCTACTTGGGCCCTCGATATCAGCTCCTCATTTCCCCCCTCCCTCCCTTGTGAACACTTGATAGGTTATAGATTATTATTTTCCTATGGGGATTATATGTCGATCCTTGTGATCGAGTCCCCCTTCCTCCCCCCCTCCCCTTATCCTCCCGGTATCCCTGTTCTCATGGTTGGTCCTGAGGAGTTTATCGATCCTGGATTCCCTGTGTTGCAGGCGCTCACCTGTAGCCGTGTGCCTGTTCTGGTGGCAGGTAGGGTTGAGGTCACGATGGGGGGTGGGGGCACTAAAGAACTAGAGGAAAGCCTTGTGTTTCGTCAGTGCTATACTGCACCCTGACGGGCTCGTCGTCTCTCGCTGTGACCCCTCTTAAGGGGATGTCCAAGAGTGTCGACAGATGGGCTTTGAGCCCCCACCCCATGCCCCCTTCACCCTGGCATGGTGTTGTTCTGGGTACATCTTTTGGCCTCTTGGCTGCAGCTTCTATGAGCACTGATTATGGACCCAAGAAAGAGGAAGTCCTGGACGACTTCCACCGGTTCTCGGTGGATCACGATGCGAACTTTTGGTGGGGAGGGCCCTGGTCCTCCGTCCATCGAGGGGTCGTCCACACTGCGGGCTGCCGTCCAGGATCTCCGTCAGCAGGGGCTTCAGGTCCTCCCCACTCTCAGCTAGCAGGCCGGGTCATCCGCCTCCCTCCGTCCCCCTGCCACACTCCGCCTTATGCCGTCCAGCTCCTCCGAGGGTCTGCGAGGCCTGGCGTGCGTCCTGAGCGATGGCCTCAAGCAGCCCTCGGGGCTCCCAGCCCTCGGAGCCGTGGCTGCTGGCCCAGGTGCTCCATCTCTGCCGCAGACCAGTGGGGGAGGAAGATGTGGGGTTCAGCGGGATCGTGGGCGTCTGGGAAGGGCAGGCAGAAGAATGTGGCATTGGGGGAAGGAAAGAGGTGTCCAGGCCACGGTGGCACAGTGCCCACAGTCCCGAGGGCCCTCTTCACATGCGAGTCCCTGGGCAAGCTCGGGGAGCCGTCTGCTGCACCCTCCCCTCCCTCCGCCTGTCCTCAGGGGTAGCTTGAGGGGTGCTGGTCGGACCCACCTGCTGTGTGTCTGCCTGATACTTTCTTGAAGCAGTTGCCAGAGCCGAATGGTGCCCCCTCCCCAGCTCTGCCCTGCCCAGGCCCAGGACCCCACTCAGGTTAGAGGGGCTGTGCTGTCCACCAGGAGGAGGTGTGGGTCCTGGGGTCAGCGTGTCCAGTCCTTTGTAGGGAGCTCATGGGGCAAGCCTGGGCCTCAGTCCAGGTGAGGGAGCTGCTGCCAGCACATCTGCGCATCCAGGGGCCATGGTGGGACTGGTCACTGCAGGCGCGACGTCCACTCACTCAGTGCCTGGAGCCGACTGGAAGCACCTTGAAGAGGGGGGCAGGCATGTGGGCGCAGGGGCTGAGGCTCCTGTGGAAGGCACCCAGCTGCTTAGCCAGACCTTGGGGTGTGAGTCCTTGGTGGTGGGGACAGTCCCTGGGGTGGTGTCCAGGGCTGCTTCAGTGCAGGCCAGCAGCTCCCCCCACCAGCAGCTCTCCCCTCCCCTGCACTCCCCCGGGGCACTGCCAGGAGCCTCTCCTCTGGGCGTGGGCACAGGCACTCTGCCTTGGTTTTCTCAAGCCTGTAGCTAATGAGGTTTGATCGACCACGAGGTTGGCGGTTCACAGCCGCCAGCCGCTCCTCAGGAGACAGACGAGGCTGTCCGTTTCGATCTAGATGTACCGCCTCGGGAAGTCCCTGCAGAGAATGGCTCTGGCCCAGAGTGGGGTTTGGGTTGGGACCCCTTATTAAGAGTCAAAGACATGCCTGAGGTTCTGAGCCCAGCAGGGGGCAGCGTGGGGACCGCTGCCCTCTGAGCACGGCTGGCTCTCACCTGGGGGCAGGTGGCAGCTGTCTCCTGCCTACACTTGACACCCACAAGGGCCATTGGGGAACCTCAGTGTGCACCGCTGGCCGGTGACAGTGGCCCCTGCTGGGGTACAACCACCCAGTGAACCCTCTCCCCTCCATCACAGTGACAGCCGTCTCCAAGAAACTGAATAGTGGCTGAGGGTGGCCTGAGTGTAGGACAGGAAGATGGGGCAGGGAGTCTGCACCCTGGGGTGCCGGGCTCCAGTGCCGCAGGACAGGGGCTGGGGCGTTCTCGCTCCCACTGGGTAAGGGAGGCCGGGGAGGGACAGGACCCTGTGAACGCAGGTGAGGATGAAGCACACGAAGCCTGGGGCCAGCGGACTCCAGCAGGGACCCCACCCACTGATCTTCGGAGCCCCCCACAGAATCTTCAGGAATGTGGGCAGCGGGAGCGGCATGGGAGGCTGGATGCTGCTCCATGGTGGAGGGCTGGCAGGGTGGGTTCGGGGTTGGCTGCAGGGTGGTAGGTCCCTGAGTCCCTGCTGCACTGCCACCCCCGCCACCAGCATCCCCACCCTGCTCGGCCTCCGCAGAAAGAGCAGTGTGTTAAGGGGTTCCCATGGAAACGGGAGTGGGCGGCCCCTCCAAGCTCCTGGGATGTGCGGGATGCAGGGGGGCAGGTAGGGACCTCCATGGTCCTCACCCCTTTGGGGCCTGCAACCCTCAGGGTGGCCCCCATGCCCCTCATGTCTGCAGGCTCCAGATGTAGGCCGGGCCCCCAGGACCCCCCCCCCCATCTTCAGTCTACGGGGATTGGACACTGGTTTTGTTTCTCTTTGACTTTGGCTGGGCACTTTAATTTCCTCAAGGGTCATCTTGGTGCGTGGAGCAGGCCCATGAGTGTGGTGGATGCAGTGCGAGTGGACAGGGACAGTGGTGCGCGGTGGGCGGGCTCGTTACTGAGGCGGGGTCCTCCAGGCACAGGGAGGCATTTGGAGGCGAGGTCACACATCGAGGTCTGCCGGAACCTCAGTGCCACCAGTCACACTCCTGGCTGCCGTCCCCAGAGAGAATATGGTGACCGTCTCGCCTTCGCTTGTGCAGCGCTGGGGGCGGGGCCCGCGCCTTCTAGGGACCCTTCCTGCCCTGGAGTGGATCCTCTTCCTGGAGCTCAGCTGGCCCTTCACCTGGGAGTGGACAGGGTCGACTCTGTGGCTAAACAGGGGTGCGGGGTGGGGGTTGGGTTGTGTGTGTGTGCCATTGCGGGGCAGTACGCACATCGTGGAGTAACTAAAGACTCATGCTAACACCATGAAACGCTCACGGCGTGGGTGGGTGGGTGGGGGGTGTTCTCTGAGTGTACTTAGTCAATCACAAAGATGCTTTGTGAGACCACTGCTCTAAAAGAAAAAAAATCAAGATAAAGATTTTCATGCCAGAAGAAACACTGACAGTGCCTGGCAGATGGCAGGGGGCTGGGCGTTGACGTGGGCGAGGGGAGGCGGCACCCCACGAGAAAGGGAGAGGAAACTGGGGGTGGGGATGGGCAGGCCTAGCTCGTGGGGGTCGGATAGAGTGTCCACTTGTTGGACACAAAAAGGCTGAGGCGACAGGTCAGCCTGGACCTGATTCAGGGTGAGACATTTGTACGAACTGGGGCTCGCTCCTGAGAAGGACATTGAACAGGGAACCGCCCGCTGGCACCTGCCTGCACTGCCCCCCCCCACACCCACCTCCGGCCCCAAGAGTAGAAAACTGGTGGAGGAGGCCCCCGTGGGCCCTGCTAAGAAGGCCCCAGGCAGGCATTTCTGCCCGAGGGGCCCTGATGACATGGGTCAGGTGTTTCCAAGATCCTGCGCCGTGTAGACCCAGTCAGTCGCCCTCTGAACATCTGGCTGGGCTTCTGAAACTGCAGCTTACCAAGGTCCTGGGAAACGGCGGAAACCAGACTCACTGCTGAAGAAACCGGCTGGCCAGAGGGAGGGAGGGAGGGCAGACCGCCACGAGGGCTTGCCAGCTGTGACGTGAGAAGAAATCCAAGCCTGGAGTTGCAACTGTGAAAGGTTCTAGGGGCAAACCATCGAAGGGTGCAGGAGGCATCCAGAGAAGACGGAAGGAACACACAGAGTCGCTGTCCCAGAAAGAACTCGTCGACATCCCGCCCTTTCAGGAGGGCGCCTGCGAGCAAGAACCGAGGGGGCCGACGGGAGACGTTCAAGCAGCCCTGAACGGGCGAGCCAGAAAGCAGGCTGCGGGCATTGAGGGAACACCTGCTGGGAGGTTTCAGCAAGCTGGGGAAGCCCTCACTCATCTGTGCCAGGAAATTTAGAGACCCCTATTTGTGCCCGTCCCAAAGACAGGTGCGCAGATCTTAGAACCTTCTCGCGGGCATCGCCTACCAGGGAACCGTTGCTGACGCTCACCCTGCAGCGGTTCCGGCAGCACACGGAGGGAGAACGGCCCACGCACGTCCAGGCCGGGTTCAGAAGAGGCGTGGAGGAGGGCATCAGTGCAGATGGATCTTGGCTCAAGGCGGAGGCGATTAGAAAGAAATCCGGCCGTGTGGGCCATGCTAACCTGTGGGTCACCTTGAGAACAGCAGGGATTCCGGAACACTTCCTGTGTTCATTCAGAACCCGTGCGTGGGTCAAGAGGCTCCGGGCAAGCAGAACTCAGGCCCGCTGCAGGGTTTCAGCCAGGAGGGCAGGGTTGTGCCCTCTCAGCAGCCTTGTCCCATCTGTGCACGGAACAGCTCATCCGAGAAGCGGGGCTGTACGGAGCCGCGTGCATTAGGCTTGGAGGATGGCACGGCACGCTGACACGCAGAGGACACAGCCCTGCCTGCTGCAGCAAGGAGGACTTGACGCCGCGCTGACGGAGGTCCAGGGCTGCGGCCTTCGGTGTGGAGGACGACTCAAGGTCACGAAGACCCAGGACCTCACCACGGATGGACAGGGAACGACGTCGTGATCAACGGAGAAGAGGTGGAAGTTGTTGGCTCCTTTGTCTTACTGGAACCCACGATCAGGGCTCCTGGAAACAAGAGGTCCAAAGACGTATTGCATTAGGCCCCTTGGCTGCACAAGAGCCCTTCAGGGAACTGAAGAGTAAGGCGCGTCCTCTGAGGACTGTGGTGTGCCTGACCCAGCCATGGCGCGTTCCAGGGCATCCTACGCCCGGGACAGTCGGACACTGAGTGAGGAAGACCTGAGAAGCCCGATGCATGGGAACGGCCGTGCTGGAGAGGAACATCAAGAGTACCGTGGACGGCCAGAAAGACAAGCAGACCTGTCCTGGAGGAAGCACGGCTGGAGTGCTCCCTAGAGGCAGGGATGGGGAGACAGCTCTGACGTCCTTTGGATGTGTTTTCTGGAGGGACCAGTCCCTGGAGAAGGACATCACGTTTGGTCCTGGAGCGGGCCAGTGAACAAGAACAAGGCCTTCCACGAGACCGATGGACAGCAGCCCCAGGCGTGGGCTCGGGAACACTGGACCGTGTTTCTTTTTGTTGTGCATGGGGCATGGGGGTCGCTGTGGGTCGGAGCTGACCTCCCCCCAGCAACCACCCTCTGCCGGATTGGGAAGCCTCGTCCTCCTCCTTGGCAGGGCTGGTGGGTTTGAAATGCACACTGTGTGCCACACCAAGGCTGCTTCTCCTGAGAAAGCCAGGCTCCGGGGGTTCCAGGGCTGTGTCCAGGGGGGATGGCGGAGTCGTTGGGCTGGGCCTGCAAGAAAGGATGAGGCAGGGGCAAGGGCCGAAGGGAGGTGAGAGGATGGGACGGGCATGCTGTCTGGTGGCCTGCCGCCTGGCTGCTCTTGGCTGGGCAGCTGCATCCTGGACTCAGCTGTGTCCTCTGCTTGGCGTGCCCAGAATGGGTGTGTCTGAGCCAGCCTGCCTCTCCGTCCTGCCATCAGCCTTGTTTCCTGATTGCAGGTGTCCTGCGCAGCTGCGGGAGAGGGCGGGAGAGACTGGACGCATGGTCTGCTCTCGGGAGGGCAGGCCAGAAATGTCTGGTCAGTCAGAAGCACAGTACCCACTCATTTGCCCCATGGACAGTCCAGCGTAGTGCCGGGAGCCGGGGCCATGATGGTCGGCAGACAGAGGACGTGCTTGTCCCCTGCTCCCCGAGGCCTGTGGCCCTGCAGTCTTGGGGGCCAGCCCTCTGCTGTCGAATCCAAGGCTGTGTTTCCATGCACGGGGGGCGGGGTGGGGGGGCAGTGGGGAGACAAGACTGTCCTCTCCCCCAGCCCCGCGCCCCACGTCTCTGTGGCTGCGTTTGGGAGACTTTAAAGGACTTTGGTTCTAGCAGGAGCCAGATGCCAGAGGCACGACTCCTTCTGCTCCACTCTCAGCCTGCACCTCGCTGCGGCGTGAGGAAGGGCGCTACGTGACAAACACTGCCGGGGGCCGGGGGGGGGGGGCTGCTGGGAACAGAGCCCGGTCTGTCTGGATGCTCTGCCTTGCGGGAGAGCACTGTCCCACCCCTGTGCGCACCCCGTCTTCGTCAGACACCAGCCATAGAACATCTTGTGTGTGCTGTCCTTCCGCTGCTGGGACTCACCGCCAGCCAGCACACTGCAGAGGGAGACACCGCCCAGCCCTGCGCCGGCCATCTGTCCGTCCGTCAGTCCTCACCATCATCCCCTGCCTGAGCCTGAGGTTGCAGCCATGGCGCCCGTCTGTCTCTTCAAGGGCTGTCCCCTCCCCGCCCCTCCACCCTCTCAAGCACGACGTCCTTCTCCAGGGACTGGTCTCTCCTGACGACCCGTCCGTAGTACCTCACTACCCGCCCCTCCCAGCCGGGGCACCTGGCTGGGCTTCTGCAGACTGCCCCTCTCTGCGGAGCAGACAGCCCCATCTTCCCCTGTGGAGCAGCTGGTGGTCTCACACTGCCCACCTTGCAGGTAGTGGCCCCACACGTGCCCATGTGTCTCCAGGGCTGCAGGAGCACTGCCCGGGGATCTCTCAGGGCGCAGAGGGCCTGTCTTTCTCTCCAGGAGCTGCTGGTGCTGGCCAGCTGCGGGCCGGGTGTGTAGTGGCCGGGTCACAGCCACAAGGTTTCCCGGCCACAGTCCACAGTCTAGCCCGTGACAGCGTCTGTGCGTCCCCTCCCGCCGTTCTGGGCCGTCGGAGTTTGCACGGTGCCACAAGCGAGGAAGGTGCTGGGTCACCGTCGGGCTGCCCTGTTCTAGGATGACCTCACTCCCCCAGACAGGTGGCCAGGGGTGCGGTCCCAGAGAAGGACTGGGAACAAGAGGGCGGCCCGCGGCCAGATGAGTGGCGCAGGGGCTGCGGCGAGGCGGGCAGCGCGGGGTCACTCTGGGTCAGAACCGACAAGAGGGCGCTTGACAGCATGGCGGCTATAGTGAGGACGTTAGCGATCTTTGTAAGGCTGACGGGGTGGGAGGCCCGTGGGGGGTGGGGGTGGGGCCCACAGTGGCCGCCACAGTGACGTGATGGGCTGCTCTGTCCTGTCCACACCCTGCTGGCTCGCCTTTCTCTGGGAGGGACCAGGCACGGAGCTCACCCTGTCCTAGGGCCAGGCCACTGTCCTTCCAAAGCCCAGGCCCGGGCGCGGGAGCCTGGTCCCCAGAGCCTGCAGAGCAGCGGACCCTTCCTCCAGACCTCCGGCCTGGTCCCCTTTCCACCTCTCCGGGTCCGCCAGTGCGTTGGACAGGGCCGCACGAATGAGGGTGAGGCCCGGGGCCCAGAGGACAGCTGCCCTTGAGCTCTGACGTGAGGATGACATCGTCGTGGCAGAAACCACAGGAGAGGGTACGGTGGGGTGGGGGGTGCGGCCGGGGACTGGGGACCAGGCGAGGCACAGAGAGTCGGGCACTGGAGCCCAGGAGGGTGCCATGCACCCGCAGACCTCAGAGCCCGGCTCTCGGGCTTGCCCTCCATCACGAGGGCCTGGAAGCACACAGTATGCCCCTCCATGCCACGAACCTCGGTTTCCCTCTGCTTAGGCCCGCACTGCTGCACCCTCCTGCCTTCCTGCCCTCCCCTCACTCACACACACGGCTGCCACTTCCCGCCTCTCCTGTCCAGGGCTGCCCAGGCTCCTCCCCCTTCCCGCACATGGCACATGTGCACACAGGGTGGGCATGAACCCCACTTAGGGACCAGGGCCTCCAGTCACTGACTTGCACTGTCCCCTCCTTCTGGGCTGGCCTGACCTGAGCATCTCTGATCTCTCCCCCCGCCCCTCTTCAAGGCATGACCCATCCCTGTGGCCCAGCACCAGGTCTGGCTCAGAGTGGACAGTGTTGGGGCAGAAGCCCTTCAGCTGCCACCCCCACATGCTAGGGAGACCAGAGGGGACACTGTCCACTTCTCAGGAGAGGGGGTGGCTGGGCTGCCAGCACCGCCGGCAGGAGTTCCCACCCCCACCCTGTGCCGAGCCGGCAGGCGGGGGTCTCTGGCAAAGCCACACGGACAGGAGGTCCTCCACGGGGCCAGATGGGCGGGAGAGGGCTAGGGCTGGATGCTGCTGCTCCCAAGCTGTGCCCTCGGCTCAGCTCCCATCCACCCACTCCCGGGAGCCTGCAGAGGCGAGCGCGGGGTCCCACAGGGTTCCCTGCCTTCGAACTATGGTGCCAGCAAGGGACATGGGCTGCTGGAAGGACAAACAGCTCCGTCCTGGAAGACTCAGTGCAGAGTGCTCCTGAGAGGCCCAGAGGCGGGCGGAGCCGGTGCCTCACGCACTGTGGGCGTGTTGTCAGGAGAGACCAGTCCCTGGAGCAGGACCTCACGCTTGCTCGGGGGAATTCAGGGAGGGGAGAGGAGGGCTGGGGCTGCGTGCGTGGGTGGGTGGGTGGGGCTCATGTCACAGCGGGTCAGAACTGACTCGATGGCCTCCGAAAACAGAGGCCTCCTGGTGGACGTGGGGCTGACAGCCGCGACCCTGTGTGTCGCTGCACTGATGTCTGCTGCTCGCCCACCCACCTGCTGGGCCTGGCGAGGGACTGCAGCCCGTTGGTCTTCAGCTTCCAGGAGCTCAGCACTGCATTGAGGGGCCGCCCCTCCCGCGTCAGCCTGTCCCTCACCAGCCCACTCCCAGGGTGTGACCCTGCAGCTCTCCTCCTTGGCCTTGAGCATGGGAATGGAGGCTCAGGCTGCAGAGGGGCTTGTCCTACCACACAGCCAGGACAGGTGGGCTGGGAGCTTGGTGCCCAGCACAGTCTCAGGGTCAGCTCCCGTTCCACTCTCTGTCTCTCAGTATCCCCCTCTCTCCTCTCTCTTTCTCTCTCTCTGTCTCTCAGGATCTCTCTGTATCTCTCCCTTCTTTCATGTCTGTGTTAGTCCGGGTAGACTAGCGGAACAAATTTCATGGACATGCGTATGGATATAAGGAAAAAGTTTATATACAAAAGGAATGGAACACTGAGAAAGCATCCCAACCCAGTCCAGTCCAAAGTCACAAGTCCAATATTAGCCCATATGCCTGATACCAGTGTATAACGTCTTCCTCTGACTCACAAAGTCACAGGCCAGTGGGTGCAGAATCCTGGCACCGGCAGGGGTCTCCCCAGGGCTCCTCACTTCCAGGGCTCAGGGTTCATCAACAGCATCCAGTGGTGGCAGAAGCAACTCAGCACTGGCAAGGGTCCCCACGTGGCTTCTCCAGCTTCAGAGTTCTGGCTCCATCAGGGCCAAGCCATGTGGCCTCTCCGGCTCCTCAGACACTGACATCTTGTCTTGTCCATGATTCATCGTCTCTGAGACTGACTCCCCACAACTGGGGAGATGGCTTCTCATCTTCACGAGGGAAATATCGCAAGATTTCCCAGAAGTCTCAGGAGAAAGCCATGCCCACAAGGAGGCCTCATTGGCTTCTCAATGGCTATCTCCAGATGAACAGGATAGACTCCACCCCTACATCTCAATCATGAAATTAACATTAGCACATGACCGCCACAATGT
>PVJH01022648.1:0-27019 GCA_004026705.1 Nesogale talazaci
TAACACAAAGCAAGCAAGCTTATACAAAAGGGTAAAATATAAACTAAACATAAATGCCAGGAACGGATACAGAAAAAGGCTGGGTGTGTCCAGCAAGAGATAGGTGTCCTTTGTGCGTCTGGTGGTCTCTAACAAAGCCCTGGGGCGGTAGGGACCGTTTGCAGAGCAAACAATGGCTTCTGAATCCGGCTCTCCACAATTTTCATTCTATGAAAAAAAATTTTTTTTCGGCATCACTGCCCTCCCCTATGAAAATTTTTGTTGCTCCATATAGACCACATTTTTAATCAAGAACCGCTCCCCCCCTCAAAACCCAGTCAATGGTGTCCCACTTAAAATCTGGTCACTTGAGGGGCTGTTTAGAAGGTGGTTTTACCAGGACCTGAGGAGAGGAAGGTGCCAGGTGGGGCACTCGGGATCTTCAGGGCACAAGAGCACTTCTTTTGAAGGCAGGACTAACAGGGGAAGAGGCTAGTGGGGGGGAGGGGGAGGACCCAGAGCTCAGTGTGAGGTGTTGAGTTTGAGACTACTGAACCCTGCCTGCCCTCCCAGCCATGAGGACCCCCAAGGCACGGGAGCTTGGCCCTCCCTGACCGAGGGCCTTCTCTCACAGAGCTGCAGTGGCAGGCAGGTGGGAGCCCCAGCCCCAGGAGAGAGGCAGCAGGACCCCTGGGGCTCCTCCAGCTTGTGTCAGTTTCAAGACTTCTGGAGAGGTGACCCCATGATGGGCTCAAGCCCCGCTCTGAGACGCCCCTAGATCCACCTGCTTGCCTCCCTCTCTTGGTAGGGTACCTGTGCCATTGCTGGGGGCCTTGGTCAATGCCTGCCTCCCCAGGGTGTGTGCGCCCACATGCCAGGAAGACCCATGCATACCTGTCAGGGATGTGCTGTGAGTAGGGTGGGGGTGGCCTACACAGTGGGGTCCTGTGTAGACTCACAGAGATCCAGGTGTGGGGGTGACTGATGTGGACAGAGGTGACCAGGGCTAGACTGGAGCCAATGGCTGCGTGACCCAGGTGTGCCTGGGATGCCGTCATGGGAACCAGTCCTCCTCGTCCTTCTGCCCACAGGTCTGGAGAAGGCCTTTCTCATGAAACGCCATGATTTTTATGCTCACACTTCAAGAGCCCGCCCCATGCTTTGGATTCCTCCGCCCGCCTGGGGCACTTAATCCCGTGGACTTCAGATCACCCCACTCTGACCATAGGTGGCTGTACATCTGACCTCTGGCTCTCAGATGGCCCAGGCTTTAGCCCTGTCTACTGCACACTTGGGTAGTTCAGGCTGCGGCCTCACAGGGTCCAGCTTTTGGTCGTGGATAGCCCTGTCCTAAACCCTCGTCAACTCACGAAGTACAGGTTTTTTTTTCTGGCCAGAATCTTCCCTTTTGCGGAACTTGAAACCAATTCTTGAGGGGCTTTTGAGTGACACCACCCTTCTTGTCCAAGGGCAGCCTCCGCTGACCGCAGCGCCACATCTCAGGCTGAGCCACCCACCCGTGTCTGCACTTCCTCCCAGGCACTGGGCAGCTTCCTCCTCCAGGCCCTATGACCACCCCAAGTCCTTTGGTCATTGTCAGATCAAGTCTCACCACAACCCCAAACTTCCCCTCGGTCTTCTCCCTCCAAGTGTCTGCCAGGCCTCAGTTCCTCCAGGAAGCCTGCCCCGCCCTTCATGCTGGGGCAGACCCCTCCCCCAGCCTCCCACCGCCAGAATACTCACAGACCCGGGTCTGTGATTCTGTCTCCCCCACCTGCCAGAGGGCATCTCGAGAGAGGAATCTTGCCCACGGCATCCCTGTGTCCCCTGCCCCAGTATCACTAGACAGAGGATTGGGTACACGGGAGGCCGGCAAGGGTGGCTTGAGACGTTGCTGTTCACTTCCAGGGGGTCGAGGGAAGACCCCTGGTGGACGCAGCCTGAACACTTTCCCCCCCCCCCCCGCCCCCGACCTCCTGCTGTTTCTCTGCCTGCCACTCACACACCCACCTGGGAATAGGGCCACTGATTCCATTGGCAGGGGTTGGAGGTGGGGAGGAAGTGTTCCTGGAACATAGGTCATCTTGTGGGGCGGAGCACGTCACTGAGTGCTGCCCCAGTTACTGCACACAGTAACCCTGTGAGGCTAAGCAGAATTGCCCGTGGGATTCCGAGGTGGTGATCCTCCAGAGAAGCAGACAGCCTTTCTCCCTCGCAGCCGCTGGTGGAGTCGAACTGTTGACCTTCCAGTTAGCAACCCACTCTGCTGCTCAGGCTCAAATTTGGGGACAACCTCACTTCCATTCACCCCGTCCAGGGCAGGCAGGGGTTCTCTGGGGATACCATGTTTTCTAGGAGGTTATGGGGCCCCAGGGATCCCAGTCGGCACCCCAACTTAGCCACTTCCAACTGTGACACGTGAACTGAGTTTTTGCCCTGAGCCCCAGGTCCCCATCTGCAAAGGGAGCATGGACCGTGACCCCCTGAGCGTTTCTGTGGCAAGTGGCAGAAGGTCAAGATCTCTGAGGCCCCAGACAGAGAACTACTTCAGAAAGCCAAGCCGGGGGCTCAGGCGTGGGAATCCTCCCCCAGGCAGGCGCCCCAAGCTGCTGCCCAGCTAGCGGCTGGGGCTCCCTGCACCTATCAGTCTCTGTGATGCTGAGTGGGTCTCCGCAGAGCCTAGAGAGGAAGGCTTCGAAGTCTACTTCCAACATATTGGCCAAGAGTAAGCTTGTAAACCACAATCATCTGACCTGAAGCCTGTCACAGGGATGGTGCCGGACCAGGCAGAGTTCTGGGCCCGGCTGATGAGCCTGGATAACTCAACTGTTGCTTAGAACAACAGTAATGTCCACTGAGGGGGTTGGGGGCTGAACGCCACTGAGCTGACTGTGAACTGCCATACCTAGTCCTCACAGCGGCCACCTTAGGACGGGGCTGCTTCTGTCACCCTCATCTCACAGAGGCAGAAACGGAGGCCGAGAGAGGCTAAATGACTTGTCTAAAGTCATAGGGGCACTGAGCGGCCTGGCCTGGAATCCACACCAGGCAGTCAGCCCCAGCTGCCGTGCAAAAGCAAGCCCTGCCAGCCCCAGCTGCCGTGCAAAAGCAAGCCCTGCCAGCCCCAGCTGCAGTGCAGCAGAAGCAAGTCCTGCCAGCCCCAGCTGCAGTGCAGAAGCAAGCCCTGCCAGGCTGCTGAGCAGGGACTGGTAGGGAAGGGGCCGCTGCTTCCACTCACTGGGCTCTCCCTGGAGCCAGCCCTGCCCCTCCACTGCTCACTCTGCGACAAGCCCACAGCATTCACCAGACGGAAGCATCTGCGTTGGTGGAGTGACAGAATCATACAGCAAGGAGGAGAGATCTCGAATCCATGGAGGGAGGGAGAGAGGAAGGGAGAAGAGATGGAGCCGGGCAGGTGACAGGGGACTCGGGGACAACACAGACTGTTGTTACTGGAGGGCGATTTAAAGGGAAGGGGCTACATGGACCCCTGTGGGGAGGGTGCTAAGCAGACAGAATGAGGGGGGCACAGGTCTGGGGGGCAGGCAGCCAGCAGGACAATGGGGTCTCAGAGTCAGAGCAAACCAGTGGAATCAGTCCCATGAAGACTCGATGCCGGGGACACACTGAGCAGAGCAGGGCTGGACTCTAGCTGCTTGTTGGGGGGTGGGGAGGGGAGAGGGCTACGTTGGGGGGAGGATATGGAGGCAGGAGACCTGCCTGGGTCTGTGGCCCATCCTTTCCCCGCTCTCCCTTGGAAAGCCAGACACCTGCTCCGTTCTCCAGCCCAGCCCAGCCCAGGCCCTCCTCCACAGGGCAGCCCCAGGCGGCATGTGTGCAGACTGCCCATGTGTTCTCGCGGTGTCTCCCCAGCCTGGTACCCTGCACAAGCTCTGGGGAAAGCCCCGTCTCCTGTCCTTGTCCAGCCAGTCCGCCGCCTTCCTGTGGCCACCCCAGCACTCCCACATCTCAGCCTCCGTGTGCTGCCCCCTCCGTCCTTCGGGGCCTCCAACCCTGTACCCCATTAGGCTCTCCACAAGCCACTCTTGGCACAGTGCTCCTGGCTTGTGCTCCCTGCATGTGGCTTGACGCCTATCGATGACAGAGGGCAGGGCCCTGGCTGTCCCGCTTCCAGCTGTGACTCCCACAGCCAGCCACTCAAAGCAGGCACTCAGCGGGTGTCCCCAGAGCCCGCCCTCCGAGTGTTTTGTCATGGAGACAAAAGAAAGACTGGGATTCCAAGAGGTGGGCGCCAGGCCTGGGTTTGCACAGGGGCCCCAGGCCACGCAGGACCTCGTGGCCCCAGGCCGGCCCTGCCATCCTTAGGAAGCGAATTTCAACTGCTGGAAAGAGGAAGTAAGTGACAGACCGAGGAGCCGGCCAGACACTCAGCACCTCCGGAGGGAGCCAGAAGGGCCCCGCCTGGCAGGGAAGCGGGGCGGAAGCCTGGAGAAAGCGGATAGGAGACCAGACCCCCGCCCTCCCCAACAAAACAGGCAGCCCACAAGCCCTTGCGGAAGCTGGTGATGTCAGCACAGATGTGGCCTCGGGGGCCTATTGTTGAAGCCCACCTGAGGCTGGTCCAGCTGGGCAGGAACCTCACCAGGGCCCTCCCTGGGCCTCCCAGCCAGGCCTGCGAGTGACCTCACATGCCTTATGAGGAGAGGGTCTCGTGGGCCATTGGACAGCTGGGGAGACAGGGGGTCGAAGAGGGCAGGGTATTGCCCACCACAGAGCCAGGGAAAGGGGGTGCCGGGATTTGAACTCAGGGCGGTAGAATGAACCGTGGGGGTTGCTCTGGGATCCCTGGCACTCAGGGCCTCGATAGTTGCTCTGGAGTAGAGCAACTACTCTCATGGAGGCCAGGAACCCCAGGGAAAGGCTTCTGAGGCCCTGGACAGCGTAAGCTCAGGGAAGGGGACCCTGAACCCCCAACTCAGCCTCTCTATGAAAATAGGACCCAACAGGTGCCCACGTGGCCTTGACTTCCCTATGTTCTCTCCAAGGCTGGGTGAGCAGAAGCCAGTGTGCTGGGCCTGGGCAGCTCCGCAGAGCAGGCACTATGCATGCAGGGCTGAGAGCAGCGGTTCTCCAGCTTCCTCATGCTGAGACCCTTTATTCCAGTGCCTCATGTGGCGGTGAGCCCCCCACCATCAAATTATGTTCGTTCCTACTGCGTAACTGTCATTTTGTTCCCGTTATGAATTTTAATGTACATATCTGCTATGCAGGATGTATTTGCAATGTTACAAATTGAACATAATTAAAGCAGTGATTAGTCACAAAACAATATGTCATTTGATATTGTGAAATATTTATTTCTAGTGACACATCAATGACATTTTGTCTTGACGCATGGCGTAGCATGGGTAACAGTCTTCACTCCGGGTAGTCATAGGGGGGCGTATCTGTATGTGGGCCGACCTGCCTGGAGATGGATAGAGGAGCGGTGGGTGTCTCGATTCCTAAGACCATCGGAAATGGTCTTAGGCGACCCTGTGGAAGGTTGAGAACTGGCACTCAGCATTTCTACAGGACAGGGATCTCCTCTCCCTACATCCTAGCCCAGGGCTCAAGAATGCCTGAGAGTAACAGGACAGGGGGCACCACCACGGACTCCCATCCTGAGCACTGGGTGGAAGAGCCACCCCCTCCCACCCTCCCGCTTCCTCTTGGGCACAGAGAGCTGGGCACTCCTTGCCTGAAAAAGAGCCAAGGACTTCTGGGCCCGAGTTCCAGGATCTGAGGTGGGATGGCTATGCTGCTGCCGTTAGATGCCCCCAGCCCTGTCTGAGGGTGGGTGTCACCGGTCACCCAAGATGAGCCCCGGGTCCCTCCTGGGGTTGTGACCCAGGGTCAGGGGTTTCCAGGGGTTTTTTTTTGGGGGGGGGCATCACTGCTCTCTGGTGGTGGGAGTAGGAGGCCCAGCCCCACTGCTGGAATTGAACCTCCGTCCCAGTGGGCCGCAGTCCCGCGCACAACCACTATGCCACCGGGGCTCAGTCCCGTTTTTGAACTTCTGATACCTATTCCCATCCACACTTCATGATCAGCCCGCTTCCAGGGTTTTTAAAAAGTACTTCTTTCAAGGCTGAGTCCTGGTGGCCTGGTGGAAGTGTGCGGGACTGCGGCCCACAGGGTTAACAGTTCAAATCCAGCAGCAGCTCTCCAGGAGCAAGGCTGGGCTTCCTACTTCCACCAGGGCAGTGATGCCGCACACACACACTAAATAAATAAATAAATAAATAAATAAATAAATAAATAAATAAATAAATAAAAGTACTCCTTTGTTTGTGTCTGAATTTTATAAGCTTTCCTCAGAGAATGCATATCATGTGCGTTAAAATGAACTCTGGGCGATAAAGGGTGGTCATTGGTGGAGGGGTGTGGGTTCCAGTGAACTTCCATGGTCAGATGGGGGTCCAAGATGCTGGAGGCTTTTGAAGGGGGCACCCAGGTGGCCTCTCTGCTCCCCCAGGAGGCCCGATTCTATACCTCACAAGGGGGACCCACGGCTCCACTGTGTCCTGGGAAGTGGGGCTCTGGGCCCCTGTCATACACTTGGCTCAGACGAGCATCCCCCATGCCACACCCTCCAGAGCTGGGGCCGCAAGTCCCACCCCCGTCAGGGGCCCCCAGAGGGGGACAGGTGGAGGCTCTGGCTTCACAGGCCCCTGCATGACGCCTCCCTGGCAGAGAGGGCCAGAGTCTGTCCAAGCATATGTCAGCATTAGCTGTCACTTGAGGGACATTGGCCTCCAAGTCCTGTGCATGGGGACAGCGTTAGCATCTGTGATTCAACAACCACAGCATAAATCACCTTTTCTAGGATCCAGCCAGAGAGGCGGGGGTGGGGGTGTAGGGGGGTGGGAAGAGTGACCCCAGGGTGTCAAGCAGGGTGTGGGGCTAATGGGCTGAGACCCGGAAGATGAAGGCCCCGCCCACTGGGCGTCCTCACACCATTCCACACTGCCTGGAAGGGGCCACGGGGTTAAGTGGGGAGCCACGGGAGAAGTTCGGAGATGCCCGCAGCCTCCGTAAGATTAACGGGACATTTGAGCGCCCTGAGCCCATAACTCATTTGCCACTTGCATGACCTTTAACCCCTACCTCGAGGATGCTGGGAGAAGGCAGGAGGGCCATGCAGCTATTTTTAGAACCGGTAGCTTTGAGGTAGGACGTGATTTATTGGGGGGGGGGGCACCACTTGTGCCTCGGATCAGCTGACAAAGCCCACCACTAGCCTTGCTCAGCGCGGTCTTTCCGCGCAAGGTAGCTGTGCCAGGCGGGGTGATTTTAGAGAGAGGTAAACTGAGGCTCAGGGAGACAAACCAACCTGCCCGGGTCACACCACCGGGTTGGCCGGCACCCATTCTTTGTTCACTGTCACATCCCTATCCCTCCCTGTCTGTGGTCCGCAGCGCAGCCCTCTGGGAGAAAGTGAGACCCCCTGATCTGACAGGACCCGGCAGGGCAGGGACTGCTCGGCCGGGTGTTCACGGAGGCCCCCCTTTGGGTGAGGTGCTGGGGACTCCCTCTCACCGACGACCGAGGAGCGAGCAGATACCCCTGTGACCAGCCGTGGGAAGACAGGGCATGACACAGCCAGCCTGGGAGGACTGCTCTGGTCATGGGGACTGGGGACTGGGGACTGGGGTGGGGGGAGCGATGCAGCGGTTGGAAAAAGCAGCTTCTGCCTTTCACTCTGGCTGTCCTGCTGGACTGCCCCTCACCTCCAGCTCCCCACACCCCCCAAACACACACACACACACACACACACACACACACACACACATCCTTTTTGCTGGCAGCTCCCCACAGACCGGAAAGGTGGGAGTCCAGCCCCAGGGCCCTCAGCTGAGGAAAAACTGTTCAGAAAGAAAGAAATCCCCATTAATTCCATTGTCTCCACTCCCAGATCCTGTCTGCAAAACAAAAACACAATCAAACCCCAGCTGGGCAGGAGGCTGGGTCAGGCAAAGCTGCAGGGTGGATTTATGTCCTGCCCCTGCCCCTACCCCTGCCCCAAAGGCTCTGGGGAGCAGCTTGGGAGCTTCCAGGAGCTGGAGAGGGATGCCAGCACCCCAGACTGGCCGTGTGACAGCCACAAGAAGGCTGGTCAACTTTGGCCTCCTCCCAGTCCCTGTGGCCCCCACCTAGAAGAGCCCCCAGCCTCAGGCAGCCCAGGGGGCCAGCTCTCCCATTTCACTAGAGCCAGGGAAGGGGCTCCAGGTGCCAAGCCCAGGGCTGTGTGTGTGTGTGTGTGTGGGGGGGGAATCTGTCCTCCCCACAGTCCTCCCAGGTGGGTCAAATTAGGCCGGTTGTACACACCAGGAGGCTGAAGCCCAGACACTTTGCTGAGGCTGCAGGAGGCACCCAGAGCTAGCCCAGGGGACGCTGGGGAGGGACTGAGCCGCCTCCTCCCCACTTCCGTCCACGGCTGACCTCAGCGAGTCCTAGTTCAGCTGTTCCCAGAGCTGAGGCCGGAAGCCCAGGTCCTGAGTGTTGTTTCAGGCCGGACAGGGGCTCCAGGAAGGCGAGGCGGAAATGGCCACAAGATGTTTGTCCAAGCCAGGGGTCAGGCTCCTTCACCGGGAGGGAGAAAGAGACCAGAGGGAGGAGGAGGAGGAGGAGGAGGAGGCCCCAGCCTTCCGTGGGCAGAGCTGCACCCAGTAGGTGCTTGCTTAGTAGATCAGGCAGGAGATGCTGGCGCCTCCCTCAGCCCTGGCCAGCCCCTCCTCTCTGCCATGCTGGGCAGGGACCGGCTGACTCCACCTCCCAAGCCGTCCTCCCTGGCACACAGGCCAGCTGTGGGCAAGGTCCTCTGGCTCAGTCAGGGCGGAGAGAGGCTGAGAACCTGGAGACGGGGTGGGTGTGTGGGGGGGTGGGGAGGTGGTCTTGGCAGCGCTGGGGCTCAGGGCTTCGGCGCCTCTGGTCAGTGCTCTCTTGGGACAACGCCATCCACAAAGGCCACAGTCACACCCGGACAGTGTCCAGCACTGGGGAGGATCGGGAGCCACTGAAACGCGGGGCAGCCACTCAGGAAAGCCGTTCAGCATTTCTTAAGAAAAATCAATGTAGACTTCCCTGGTGGCACCAGGGTGAAGCACTTGGCCGCGCGCGCGCGCGCGCACACACACACACACACACACACACACACACACACACATAGCAGGTCCGCTGTCACAGCCTCGAGGGGCAGGTCCTGTTCTGTGACACGGGGTCACGACGGGTGTAAATCCACTAAGGGCCCCCCGGGAGCAACACAGACGACCATGCAACCCACGTGGAACAAAACGGTGTCCATGCAAAACCAAACTCGGAACCGCCACGGCGCGGACTCCTGCTCTGTGAGCCCGGAGGGAGGGCAGGGTGACCCCGCGGGTTTCTGGGACGGTCACTCTTTACAGGGTGGGAAGCCTTCCTTTCCCTCCTGCCCTCGTGGTTCGCGGTTCGCGGCCCCACGAGGGAGGATCGGTCAGCTTTGCCCGGAGCCAGGGAGCCCGCAAATGAAGCCCGGGCTTCCGCCCTCCAGGTCTGGTACTGAAGCACCTAAACTGTGCTCATGAAAACAGTTATGTTGTTGTTGTTGTAATTAACCACGGGGATATTTTTTCTTCAACATAATAAATCTCTGGCGAGACGCTGCCGAGAAAGTTTAGAGTCATTTTGGTGTCGCCCCCCCCCCCGACTGTCGCCCAGTCACCCCCCGCAGAGACCTGCTTCCAAAGAATCGATCCTTGACGCTGGCCCGCTGCGACCCAACCCACCCACGGGGTCACCGGGACACCCACGCTTCCCGAGCGCAGGGAGACTGGCAGGCTGGAACTGACGACAGAGAAGGAAGTTGGTGGCCCTGGAGCACGCCCACAGACAAGTCCCCCCCACCCTCCACCTCCCTGTTGTTTGAACCTAGACCCCCGCCCCCCAAGGCCCAAAGCAGGCCAGGAAGGGTGTCCCGAGGTGGGACCCTCTCTGCCCTGTGTGAGCGCGCGCCACTAACTCTGAGTCCCCATCTCCCCGGGGCTCACTGCGGCCCCTCCACCACCTCTGGCCAGGCAGGGCTGCTCCGGCATGCTGCAGGCCTAGGGGCCTTGAGGGTATCAGACAGGACGGACAGATGTCTGAGAGGAGACGTGTGTGTGTGTGTGTGTTTGTGTGTGTGTGTAAGGGGGGGGGTGAGTAACCAGGGAGAAGAGGGACCATCATTCCTGTCCTTGCCATGCAGAGAACGGGGACAGAGAGGCTGAGGCTGCTGTCCACAGAACTCCCCGTTCCGGGGGGACGACCAACACAGCGAGGAATAGCGTGTCCCTGGTCCCTGCACCAGTGGGCGGACAGGTCTCTCTGGGAAGTGGGGGGGGGGGGGGGGCATTAGCAGGACTGGACCAAGGTAGCTGAATGAGGAGAGCATGACTGGTGGGTTTGCGGCCAGGGACTGGAGGGGGAAGCGGTTGTAGACGAATGAGATCAGAGCGGGGTCTTGCCAAAGCCAAACTTTAGGGTAGGGTCCAGGTGAGAGCCCTGGTGTGTCAGGGGTTGGGAGAGTCGAGGCGCTTAACCCTGGGGAGGTCAGCGATGCAGGAGGAAGATGAGTCTGTCTGCGTCTTTAAAGAACTGCTTCTAGGCTCTGGAACCCCAGGGAGCAGTTCCACTGGGTCTTGTAAGGGTCACAGGGAGTCTGACTCGATTTGATGGCCGTGGGTTGGACTTGGGGTTTGAGGTCCAGGAAGAGATGGTTCCACTGAGTCCCAGTCCTGCTTTGGGCCGGTTTCCCTATTTGTGATGAACATTAAGGTGGGAGTTCTACATTTCTGAATCTTTTGAAACCAGAGGAGACGGAAGAGGGGAGAGGTGGGGGAAGAAGGGAGAGAATGGGGGAAAGAGGGGGGAGAGGGAAGAGGGGGGAGAGGGAAGGGAGGAGGAGAGGGAAGGGAGGAGGAGAGGGAAGGGAGAGACCGAATGTTCTTCAAATTGAAAGCCTTGGACTCGAGCATGCGCTCCTCGCTGCACACAGCAGGTGGCAGCAGAGACCAGGATGTGCCGATTGTGTCTTCGAAGGTTTTGTTTCATTTTACATTTTGAAATAACTCCAAAGTTGCAGAAAAGTTAGCGACCCCGAGCGTTTCTGCGACCCGGTTAGCCCAGACTCACCAAGTGTGAACGCTCCGTCCCATTTCTTCCCAGAGCACGTTCCAGGCCGGGCCTCCGGCCATGGGAGATTGAGTCCCTGCGGACAAGGACAAGACTGATGGCCCCTGAAGGTCAAACTCTTCCGTGTGTCTGTTTCCTAACAAGGACGTTCTATTGCACAACCATTCTGGACGTTCTGGGGTCGCTTTAGCCATGATGCAATTCTTTGATTTCATCTGGAAACTTGAACCTGCTGATTGTCCCAACTATGCCCGCCAGAGTATCCTCCTTTGACCACCATCCCCACCCGCCACCACCAATATATATATATGATATATATATATATATCACTCTAGCGATTCATCTTAACTGGGATTGCTAAACTTTTCTGGGCTCAAGTGATTTGGAAGAGATGGAAGGGGTTCCAGCAAGTCTCACCTGTTTTGATCCCCTGAGCCTAGGCAGGTCCCAGGGGCCTCTGCCGGGGGCTGCTAGGATCTGGGTAGGCAGGCAGGGGTCCCAGGGTGGTGGCAGAAAATGTGCTTGCAATTTGAATGTCAGCTCCTTCATTCTTCCTGGCGCTGGCCAGGGATCCATCCTGGCTCACCCACAACAGCTTTCAAGAGTTAAGGACACCCCCAAAGGATATCAACTCCCTAAGAAAGCTTTAGGGGTGCTTTTGTGTGTGTGTGTGTGCTTTAGGGGTGGGGGGAGCAAGCAGGTCCCTCAGCCTCAGGCACGTGAAAGCTCAATTTGGAAACCTTGCTGTTGGTCTGGAGAGGGAGAAGGAAGGCTCAGAAGATTATGGTGGGAGAGGCTAGTGAATGCCACTTTTCCTGGCAACAAACTTGTAGGCGGACTTCAGCTGTCAACGAATAGAGATGATAAATGATTTCTTTGAATGTGTCAGTTATAGATATTTTATGTCAACCTTTGTCATTTTATGTACACAGATCATAGCTGCCAGGGCTAGGCAGGAGGGAAGAGAATGTGGGGACTTAGTACTTAAGGAACCCTATGTTTCTGTCTCAGGCTGTGGGGACATGTGGACTGGGTGAAGGTGATGGTTGAGTCACATGATGGACAGAAGCTAAAGTCACTGAACTGAACATGTGAAGAATTTGAGATGGCAAGTATTTGGGGCACACATATATCTACTGCGGTAAGAAAGAAGAAACCAGGCACTTATCTGTTAAGTGTAAAGAAGAAAGAATTTTTACTCTGGAAAAAAAATTATATATACACATACATACACACACACACACACACACACACATACATAGAGGGACCGGTATGGTATAATGAACTCCGAATTACCCACCACCCAACTATGATAAAATCATTCTTGGTGATGAAGTATGGTCAACTTTTGGCATAAGCCTCAAGGGGAATGAAGATCCTGGGGGAAGGGATGTTGCTATCATACTCCTTCTGTCCTTTTCCAAGGTCATGTATGTGAACAAGGGGTCGCAGTGCTTACACCTCGAAGAAGGAAACAGACTGAGACTTGAGCTCTGACCTCGGCTCTTCCCAGAAGATGAGGGGGAAACACCTTAGGCTGGTGGGAGTAAAAGTAGATGAGGAAAAGGTCAGTAGGTCAGGCCCAAGGTCAGCAGGTCATTGTCTTGACTCCAAAAAAACGGGAGGCCAGTGAGCCCGAGGCAAAAGTGAGATCCAGCAAGAATCCAAGCAGCGCTCCACAGCATCTACTTTGCTGTTCCGTAGGCCACACCCCGAGGAGACGTAATTAGGCCTAGGACCTACGTGAGAGATGACACAAGTGCTTAGCTGCTCATTGCAGAGCCCAGAGTGGCATTGATCACATCATGTCAGGTCCCATCATGCTAAGCCACTGAGAATCCTGGCCCAGCCAAACAGACACAAATCTTAACTACCACGGTCCACCCCTTGCCAGGTTGCCGCCTATACACAGCTCCTTAAGCCAGTGGTTCACAACCTTTCTCATGCCGCAGCCCTTTCCTACAGTTCCTGATGTGGTGGTGACCCCCTCCCCAACCATAAAAGAACTTTCATTGCTCTTTCATTACTGTCATTTTGCTACCGTTAAGAATCAGAGAGACCCTGTGAAAGGGTGGTTCCACCCCCAAAGGGGTTATGACCTACAGGTTGAGAACCACTGCCTTAAACCATACATAATCTCCAAGGGCAGTAATAAACTCGCACTTGTGCCTAACTTGACATGACTAACATGCGTACAACCAAAGGCCATTACATCTTAAGTGGGCACAGGCAAAAGATAGGATTCCTGCATTCAAAGAGGGCGTATGCGTAACAATGACAGTCCTCTCTTCTGTAGCGGATCATGTGGCTGTACGGGAGAACCCCGGACCTCGACACGAACCTGTTCTAGAAGGAGCTCCAAGATGCAATGCGATCGAGTTCCGAATCAAATTTCCCCATCAGAAATCACGGAAAACGGATCAATCCGTTCCCTCCCTCCTCCGTCCCTCCTTTCTTTCTTTCTTTCTTTCTTTCTTTCTTTCTTTCTTTCTTTCTTTCTTTCTCTTCCCTTGGCACAGCAAGAAAAATATATAAACAAAACCATAGAGGGGAGAAAAAGAAAACAGTTAAGAGAAATAAAACTAAGAAACTATAGGAAGGGAAGGAAGGAAAACGAAAGAGAGAGAAAGAAAGGCTTAAGTACAAGGGAAAGAAAAAAAAACAATGGAGGAAAGTGGGGCAACAAAGAGAAGGGCCCTGTGGGCGCAGGGTACTCTGTCTGGCTGACACTCTGTTAGCCAGGACATGTACAGGCGGGCAAAGCAGCGGCGAGGACAAGGGGTGTGGCATGGCCAGTTATCGTCTGGGGTCAGGGGTGGTGACCTTTCCCTTTGTCATATTGTACACTGTCCGATGTCTTCCTTCACCCACTTCTCTGTTGTCCATCCCCCAGAGATGAGGTTATATGGAGATCCTTGTAATCTATTCCCCCTTACAACCCTACCTTCCCTCCACCCTCCCCGTATCACCACTCTCACCACTGGTCCTGAAGGAATCATCTGTCCTAGATTCCCCATGTTTCCAGTTCCTATCTGTACCAGTGTACAGCCACTGGTCTAGCCGAATTTATAAGATAGAATTGGGATCGTGATAGTGTGTGCATGGGGGGGGGCAGGGGGGAATCGAAGCATTTAGGAACTAGAGGACAGTTGTGTATTTCATCATTGCTACCCTGCACCCTTATTGACTGATTTCCTTCCCATGATCCTTCTGGAAGGGGATGTCTAGTTTCCCCTTCTGGAAGGGGACATGTGTTGGGAGCTGCCTTGAAACCAAAGGGTTAATACGGTTTGGAGCTGTGCTGAAAGCAGAAGTTGCCTTTTGCTACATAACTCTAGGGCATGATGACCTTAGTTCCCAGTATATTTTGCTTTTCACATAATTGTGCAGGTGTTTCACTGTAGTGATTGTTTAGATATATGTAGCTTAGTTTATGTTAGTAGATAGAAATTACCAAGGTCGGAACGAGAAGCAGCTTGGCTGTGTTTCAAGAGATGGCTGATGAGAATGAGAATATCACATAAGATATCGATGTTCCGGGCTGAGTCCCCGTGGCGTAGTGGTTGTGCGCGGGACTGTGGCCCACTGAGTTGGAGGTTCAAATCCAGCAGCAAAGCTGGGCCTCCTACTCCCACCACCAGAGGGCAGTGATGCCCCCCCCCCCAAAAAAAAGATATTGATGTTCCTTAGTCATGGGAAAGAGTGTAAGAACAAGTATGTTATGTAAGCCTTGGACTTATAAAAGGACTGTCTTTATTAAACTTGGGGCGGCTGTCTTCAGACTCCGTCCTCCCGTCCCCAGCTTGGGGCGGCTGTCTTCATCTCCGTCCTCCCGTCCCCAGCCTTTGTATAGAGACTTTTCTTTTCCTCTTTGTTCACAGGTTTAAGATGCCGGCTGGCACCGGCAGACATGGGTCTTGTCCCCAATCTGCACTTGCTCTATTCACAACGGTGTGATTCTTTGTTCCTTGATGGCTTCTACCTGAACCCTTCGACACCCCAAACTTGGTCTTAAGGAGATATGGAAATCTGCTGGACCAGCAATCACACGGTTCAAGTACTTATTGGCAGGGTCTCATTCAGAATCCACTTTCTCTTCACATTTGAACATCACGTGGACCAAACTGGGTTCTTTGGAATCCCAGGTCATAGTAGATGAAAGGCAGTCTTTAGGAGGAAAGGCAAAGGCTTTGGGGATAGGCACATTCAAAATAGTGAAATGTAACATGCACAGCCTGTCATGGGAAAAAGCAGAAACATTTATGACAAGTGGATATAACTTTTAAAACACAGAGCCATCAGGGAAATGCAAACAGACCCAAACTTCAATGAGATAGCCCTTCATACACCTCCCCCACTTCCCCGTCCTCACCTGGTAGACTCCTAGCCACCACTGGTCTCCCTACTTTGTCTATACTGTTCCTTCTTCCATAACGTTACATAGCTGGAATCAAACCTTAGGTAGACTATTCAGATTGACTTCTCACACTTAACAACATACATTTAAGGTTACTCCGTGTCGTTTGTGACATGACTCCTCATTTCTTTTTTTTTTTCTGCATCACTGCCCTGGTGGGAGTAGGAAGCCCAGCCTTGCTCCTGGAGAGCTGCTGCTGGATTTGAACCGTCAATCCTGTGGGCCGCAGTCCCACACACAACCACTGCACCACCAGGGCTCAGCTGATACCTCATTTCCTATCACAGAATAATTTCACTAGTCAGTTGTGTGAGAGCCTTCATGGCGCTGCCAGGTAAGCATTGGACAGCTACCTGCAAGGTCAATGGTCTCTTCTGATAACACATCCAAATTACATGAGGTAAGTCTCACCATCTTTGCTTATAAGGTGCATTCTGACTGTACTTCTTCCAGGACAGTCCTTTTGTCAGTCCTTGATATTTTCAATATTCTTTGCCAGCACCATACTTCAAATACATAAATTCTTCAGTCTCCCTTATTCAATGCCCAACTTTCACATGCATATGAGATCATTGAAAATATCATGACTTGGTTTTCTTTGTTGAGATTAATTTTAAAAAATTCTGTGGCTCCCCTCCCCCAAGTGGATGGCCAGTAAGTAGTTCCAGTACCATTAATTAAAAAATGATCATTTCCACCCTCTCGCAGAGGGGTTGCAGGGAGGAGAGGAGCCAGTCAGGTACAGTGTGGCAACTTTCCTCTAGTTCTCGAATGCTTTCTCCCACCCACTATCACGATCCAAGTTCTATCTTGCAAATCCGGCTAGACCAGGGGATGTACACTGGAGTAGAAACATGAGGAATTCAGGACAGATGGTCCCTTTGGGACCAGTGGTGGGTGTGGTGATACCAGGAGGATGGAGTGGAAGGGGGGTACCAATTACAGGGATCTATATATGACCTCTTTGGAGTACGGACAGCGGGGAAGTGGGTTAATACACATTGGACTGAGTAAAATATGAAAAAGTAATAACAATGTGTAAATTACTAAGGGTTCATGGGGGAGAGGAAGAAGTGAGGAAGGCAGTTGGTATTAGGGGCCTAAGTGGAGGGAGGATGTTTCAGGGGTGGTGATGGCAACAGGTGTGCAAATGTGGTATGCATACAATTGATGTGTGTGTTGATCAGTTCTTCGTTTCTCCCTGTCTCCCCCATCTTCCCTCCCAAACCCTCGATAATTTATATTTTATTTGTTCATATCTTACACCCACTTTTCTGTTGTCCATCCCCCAGGGAGGGGCTTCTATGTAGATCATTGTGATCAGTTCCCCCATTCTCCCCCCCCCCCCACCTTCCCCTTCCCCTCCTGGTATCACTACTCTCATTATTGAGTAGATAAACCTGAGGGGCTAATCTGTCCGGGACTCTCTGTGTTTCCAGTGCTTATCTGTACCAGTGCATATCCTCTGGTCTAACTGAATTTGTAAGGCAGAATTGGGATCATGATAGTGGGGGGTGGAGGGAGGAAGCATTAAAGAACTAGAGGAAAGTTGCATATTTCACTGTTGTTACACTGTACCCTGACTGACTCATCTTCTCTTCTTCCCAAGACCCTTTTGTAAGGGAATATCTAGTTGTGTACAGATGGCCTTTGGGTCTCCACTCCACACTCCCTCTCATTGCCACGGATATGATTTTTTGTTCTTTGATGCCTGATAACCTGATCTTATCAATGCCTCGTGATCACACATGTGGGCTTTGTTGCTTCTCAGCTACATGGCTGCTTATTTATCTTCAAGCCTTTGAGACCCCCAGATGCTGTATCTTTTGATAGCCGGGCACCATCAGCTTTCTTCACCACGTCGGGGAAGGTGAGCATCATGGAATGCTAGTTTAAAAGAACAAAGTGTTCTTGCTTTGAGGAAGTACTTTATGGCTAGTGTCCATCTGCTGCTTTAATACTAATCCTATGATTATATGCACATCGATCTATTTCCCCATTGTCACATATATATTTACATATGCACATGCCTGTTTTTAACCTCTATGAATGCCCTTTGCCTCCCAGTTTTTTCCTCTATTTCTTCTTACTTTCCTCTTCTCCCACTATCATGTCCAGTCTTTATTTGAGGTTCAGTAATTCCTCTTGACTACATGGCCCTTGATTAAGCCCCACCAGGTGTCCTACACCCCCCTCACCATCAGTTTTAGATCACTTGTTCCATTGTCCCTGGGTTTATTAACATTCTTTTTTATTTTTTGGGGGGGGGGCATCACTGCCTCTGGTGGTCGTGGGCGCTACCCAGTGCCACTCCTGAGAGCCGCTGCTGGAGTTGAACCGCCAAGCCCGCGGGCCGCAGTCCCGCACTCAACCACTTACGCCACCGGGGCTCAGCCCTATTAACATTCTTTTAGAGACTCTTAGATCCAAATGTTCAGTTCGGATAGCCAGGCAACATCTACTTTCCTGTTCTTTTGGCAAAAGAGGACTTTTTTGAAGAAGGCAGTTAGCCAGGAATTTCTCCTATTCCTAACTCACCTCGAACCTTTGTTGTTCCAGGTGGATAAAGGCTGTGCCTTGAATAGCTGCTTGAAAGTTTTTTTTAAGACTTAAGTCACCATGTAATGAACTAGGAAGCAAAACAGAAGCACTGAACATATTATTAGGCCAATTAACTGGGATGTCACATAAGCTTACACCTTACACCTTCAATCTAAGCAACAAAATCCTATTAGGTTTTAGGTTATACATAATCAGACTGGGCAGATCTATCTATCTATCTATCTATCTATCTATCTATCTATCTATCTATCTATCTATCTATCTGCCAAATCTTCCCACACTTTTTTTAAAACTAATGTACAATATATAGACAGCAATGAAAATAATCAGCTGTGCAGCCCTCTCCTTAATCAATACATTTTTTCCATCATGGTAAATTTTTTTTCTTCTTTTCTGGTAACCAATAAGCAACTTTGGTTTCTACAAACTTACCTTTTCATATAAGTGAGGTCATGCAATATTTGTTATTTTTGTGATGGACTTCTCACACAACATAGTCTCTTCCAGTTTTATCCATATTATAGCATATTATAGCAAATCTTCTTCTGGAGAAATAGTATAACATTGTGTATATGTACATTTTGTTTATCCATTTATCTGTTGATCTTAAGGTTGTTCCCACCTTTTGGTTATTGTGAACGTACAACTGGTGTACACAACTGCTTAAGTCTCGTTTTTCATGCCTTTTGGGTATATATGGTTTGGAGCAAAATTGTTGAGTCATATTCTGTGATAGTTAAGAGGTATTAAAAAGCAAAGTTCTCACTTTAGGGACTAAGGCGTGCCTAACACAAACCAGAGTATTTTCAATCATCTTATATGCATGCAAAAGTGGAACAATTAAAAAGGACCCAAAACCAATTGATGCATTTGAATTAAAATATCGCCACAAGGTACAGTTCTGTGTTGGAAGAAATACAACCAGAATGCTTCTTAAAAGTGAGAACAGCAATACTTTTGTCAGCAATACAAATGTCACACATTTGGGAATTTTTTTCCCCGGAGGGTGTAGGTAGTTCGTGGGGGAGAGCATCGTGCTCGGTACAAAGTCATCTCAACAACATTGACTGACACAGTGTCTGCAATCATGGGCTCAAGATAGCAACAACTGTGAGAATGGTACAGCTCTGGGCACTGTTTTTGTTGTGTGGTGCATGGGATATAAGTATAATTTTGCCTACTGTCTTTCCAGATCTGCCCTGAATCCTATAGAGATATTTCCCTTCTATTCCAATCTTCTTTAGCATTTTCATCAAGGGTGTTAGATTTGATTAAATGTTTTACTTTTTCCTGTATCCTTAGTGATGATCATGTTTCTTTTCCTTTATTGTATTGATGTTGATTGATTTTCGAAAGTTGAGCCAGGCACGAATTTCCTGCAATAAGTTCCACATGGTCATGATTCTTCTTTCTTTTTTTTTTTTTTGGGGGGGGGGCATCACCGCCCTCAGGTGGTGGGAGTAGGAGGCCCAGCCTTCGCACCTGTGAGCTGGAATTGAACCTCCATCCCAGTGGGCCGCAGTCCCGCGCACAACCACTACGCCACCGGGGCTCAGCCCCTTTTTTACAATTGTTATTTATTATTTATTTATTTTTTTGGGTCACGATTCTTTTAATGTGTTGGTGCCAATTCACTAGCGTTTTGTTGAGGATTCTTGCATCTCTATTCATAAGGTTTTTTTTCCTTCTTGTGGTGTATGTTTGGCTTTGGTCTTAGATACGGTTCTTGGAATAGGTTAGGAGGCCATCCTTCCTTCTCTTTTGGAAGGGTTTAACAGTCATGGTGCTAATTCTTTCAATGTTTGTTGGCATTTCCAGTGAAGCCATCTGCCTCCAGGTGTGGCTGCTTTTGTTGGGAGGTATTTGGTCATGGATTAAAGTTCTTCACTCTTATGGATTGATTGAGACTGCCTTTCGCCTTTTGATTCGTTTGGGTAAGGGGTATGTTTTAAAGCATGTGTCCATTTCATCTCAGTTATCCAGTTTGTCACACAGTTGTCTATACATTTGCTATTTGTATCGGGTCAGTTTTTCTTTAAGATTTTTTTAAAAAGATCATTTTATTGGGGGCTCTTACATGTCTTATTACAATCTCTGTATAAATGGCACCATACATATCCATACATATATTGCCATCGCTCTTTTCTTTCTTTTTAAAATTGGGGGCTTGTACAACTCGTATCACAATCAAAACATACGTTCATGGTGTCAGGCACGTTTGTACAGTTGTTGCCATCGTCGTGCTCAAAGCATCTGTTCTCTACGGGAGCCCTTGGTATCTGATTCTCACCCCCCCCACCCCCCGCGCCCCTCTCCCTGATGAACCCTAGGTCAGTTGTAATGTCTCCTCTTACATGGCTTATTTTTTGTTTGTTTGTTTGTTTGTTTTGGGCATCACTGCTCTCCGGTGGTGGGAGTAGGAGGCCCAGCCCCACTGCTGGAATTGAACCTCCATCCCAGTGGGCTGCAGTCCCGCGCACAACCACTACGCCACCGGGGCTCAGCCCACATGGCTTATTTTGGTTATTGCCATTCTTCTTGTTTTCAGTCTAGCTAAAGGTTTCTCAATTTTATTGATCTTTAAGAAAATCAACTTCTGGTTTCTTTCCCCCCCCTTTATTTCTTAGCTTGTTTCTTTTTTAAAATTTTTAAATCATTCTATTGGGAGCGCTTAGAGCTCCAACTTCTGGTTTCTTACTGTTCTTCTGTAATGATTCTATTTCGGTTCTGTTGCTCATAATTTCCTTCCTTCTGGGAGAGTTTCAGTTTTCTCTTCCCTTTCTAGTTCCCGGAGGTGCTGACTTAGGCTATTGATCTATTACCACTTTAAATTTCCTTGTGAGGCCTGCCTTCACTCCAAAGCACAAGTTGTGTTTCTTTTTAGTTTGGCTCTTAAGAACTTTGTGCTTTCTCCCTTGACCCACTGGTCCTTTACTTACCAAGCTTGTGCGGTTTTCCTTTTCTTTCTTTTTCTGTCATTGATTTCTGGCATCACTCCCTTGTGGTTCAAGAAAATACTTTGGATTCTCCGTCTCGAATTTACCCAGACTTGCTTTGTAAGCGCACATGTCGTCTAACCTGGAGAACGTGCACTAGAGTAGAAAATGGTGATTGTGCGGTTGCCGGGTCGAGAGGTCTCGTGTCGTTCAGGGCTTTTGTTTCCTCATTGATCTTCCTAGATGTTCTGTTCTATATTAAAGGTGGTGCATTTAAGTCTCCAACCATTACTGTAGCACTACCCATTTCCCCCTTCAGTTCCGTCAGTAGTTCCTCGTTATTGTTAGGCGCTCTGATGTTGGGCACCTATAAATTGACTGCTAAGTCGCCTGGCTAAATGGACCCTTTCGTCATAATGCCCATCTCTCGCACTTCTACCATACTTTGTCTGGTATTACAACTGCCACCTCCTCTGTTCTCTTTTGGTTATTTTGAAGACCCCCCTTTTCCCTCCTCCTTCATCCTTTCACAATCTGTCTCGTTTGGCATAAGGTGTATCTCTTATGAGCACAAGAGATGATGAAAATGTTTCAAACTGATGATGAGATGATTTTGCATATTGGGAAATATACTAAAACCCAATGAATTCTACGATTTTAAATGCGTGGACTGTATGGCTTATGAATGATATTTTAATAAGGCTGTTATTTAAAAAATAGAAATACAATGACTAGTCATCACAATTAAATTGATGTTACAGATATTTCAGAAGATTCATAGTGAAAATCAGTCAAAGAAAATAGTAGTTTCAGTGCTTAAGAGTATGACTCAGGGTCTTTATTCAAAGGCCGTAAAACAAAAGGCTGCCTGAGCATGGAGGACAATGCTGCCCATGGTCAGAGAATTTGTACTCAAGCTTTAACTTTTGTAGATGGCACACTCTTTAAATCACCATGTGTCCTGGTGTAGACGCTGAGGTTTCTAGCACATTTCTTATGCAATTTTTGTGGCAAAGTTGGGTGCCTTGGCTGATATATGGGTCAGCTTATACTCGAGTATATATGGTATATATGGAAAAGATTCACTGACAAATCAACGAACACATACTTATATGTATATATGTAGACGTGTGTATATGTATACATGTACGTGTACACACGTGTGTATGTTTATGTATACATGTGTGCACACGTATACATCTAAGTGTATACATCTAAGCATATACATCTAAATGCATCTTGAACTGAAGATGAATTACCTATTCATTAGCACGTTGCTGTTGAGTCACCCAACTCACGGTGACCCATGTATGTGAAGAGCAGGGCTGGGCTCTGCAGGGTCCCATTAGCGAGGGTCTTTCAGTAGTAGCTCACCAGGCCTGTCTTCTAAGGTACTGGTTCTTAACCTGTGGGTCACGACCCCTTTGGGAGTCAAACGACTCTTTCACTGGGGTCGTCTGATTCCTAAGAATAGCAAAATGACAGTGATGAAGTAGCAATGAAAATCATTTTATGGTTGGGCCAGGGGGTCACCACAGCATGAGGAACTCTATGAAAGGGTCGTGGCATGAGGAAGGTGGAGAAGCTGCTCTAAGGCTGCTGGAAGGACTCAAGCCACTAAACCTGTAGTTAGCTGCTGTGTGTTAACCATCTGCATCACCCTAAGACTCCATGCTACCTGCTAGGGCCTTTAAAGTGAATGACACATTGTGCTGTGATGTCTGAAATCTTTGTATTTTGTTCTCAAAAATTAACTATTAAAGATCTTTATATTTTGTTTATAAGGACACAATGAGAAAAAATTATACTTTATTTTTTGTTTTTTTTGGGGGGGGCATCACTGTCCTCTGGTGGTGGTCATGGGAGCTACCCAGCCTTGCTCCTGGAGAGCTGCTGCTGGATTTGAACCACCAAGCCAGTGGACCACAGTCCTGCACTCCACCACTACGCCACTGGGGCTCAGCCCACTTTTTCCAACTACTTCTGTTGCAGGTGTGTTTCTAATTAGAGTAAATGCAAAACTCGACAGGATAGAAACCAATTCTAGCTTTTCTTTTTAAGGCTTTTTCTGAAAGACATCTTGCGTGTTCAATGAGAACCTTGTGTAGACTTCGTGACAATCATATTGTAGGGAACTTGCCTAGTGATGCCTTATGTTGTTATTTTTTTAGCAATGGAAATATGTCAGGTAGAGAACATAGCGGCTCGATACCCATCAAACAGATATGACATTAACATTTAGTTACGTTGCCTATAAATCCCACCTTGCTTCTTTCCCCAATTTATGGGTTCTGCCTAGATCTCAATGATAAACTCTCACCTTGTTTTCTTTGGCTATCTTCCTCTCAGAATATATGAACTGGCATTAAGATCCTGAGAATATTAACTTATTGTTGTCACAGAACGAAGGTCTTACTCACTACATGAAGGAAAAGGAGGTCCAGAAAAATTAAGTGATTTGTGTCCTCAAAGTTGCATGAAGCCTAAAATCCACAAATTCTGATTTCTTGCCCAACAAAATGGAATCATAGAAACAACATGAGCCTGAGTCCAATTCAATCGGGTTTAAATCCTGGCTTTGTCATTTACTCGTGAGATGACTTGTCTATCAAATAAAATCCAACCCAAACGGCTGCTTTTATTCATAAAAATGGAAATCCTGGTAGTTCCTCTTCAGAGAAGGTGTAAGAATTAGAAGTCAAACATGTGGCATCATGGGATTAGAGATTCAATTAGTAGTGATTTTTAAATTCCACCTTTTAATGAACATCAGAACGGGCCAGGACATGTTCCAGGCGGAGGACAGAACACGAACACACCAAAGTCCTCCATATGAACTGTTACAAATCAATAAGTCAATTTCGTTGAAAACTTCAAGTGCATTAGGTTTTGAGTACTGGTTCGACCAGAAGTGTTGATGTTTTTAATTTTAAAAAATATATACAAAACACATCCCCTTTCAAAGAGATTAATATTTTATAGTAGTCAAGCATGCAATCCCAGCTTCTTCACCGTCCAGCTGTAACCAGTAAGTAGTTTCATTATATATGTATACACACACACACCTTTACATAAAATATTTTCAACATAAGTGGAAGACAATATACTGTTCCACAATTGGCTTTCTTTTTTTCACTGTTGGTTTGTAGTCACGCATGTATTGTAGACACCCATTTCATTACGTATGTTGCATGGTATTATTTTTCATCCCATTCATTTTCCATTTACTAACAGTGTAATTTTGGGTAAGCCATTTTCCTTGAGTTTGTTTCCGATCCATGAGGGTGGTAGCTTCGGCACAACGCTGTTGGAAGAACTGAGTGCTGTAAGTGCACCTCAGTACCCAGTACCCCAGAGCTATTGGTTGCTCTCCATTATCCAGGTGAGGAGTCAGGTGGTGGTGAAGGGTTCAGTCAGGTCCAAACAGTTTGGAAATAATATGATCGGATCCTTTAGAGGAGGCATACATACTTACTATTTGGCATACTGCGCCCCCCACCCCCCCACCCCAGCTGAACGCCCTGATCTCATTTTTCATATAGCAAGTAGCTTCTGAGGCTTATGTTACCGGGTTTTCACTCTAAATTTTGAGTGGCGAAAACAGACTTTGAAGTAAGTGTAGTCAGGACTCCTCTGGTGCCTGTTACCGTACAATTCTAGGACGTGTCATTCATTTGCTAATGGGAAGCCCCATGGACTGGGCAGTGTACAACACGAACATCTTACAAAGCTTAAGGGCTCTCTCCCAGTTCATTTAAGAGCTTTCTCAAGAGGCACCCCTGGCTTTCACAATACCCGCCAGGGAGCATCTAGGTGGATGTAAGGGGCTGAGTTTATCCATGGTTTATCCATGTGCCAAGAGGCACAGGGCTCATCAGTCAGAAGGGTGAGTCACGATTTCTCAACATGCATAGGGGCTGAAAAAGGACCAAGTCGTCAGGTCCCTGCTTTGCAGCCCATCAGTCAAGAATCTGCACCAGAGCTTATTTACGGATGTCTCCCAGTCTCCCAGAGATCACTGCGGGGCCGTCCTGATGGGACTCGCAACCTCTTGAGCAAAGTCACGGGGGAATTATACATATGTGCAGGAGTCACTCCTTTGGCTGGCCAAAGTTTCATAAAAATTTGCATGTTTGTAAATTATACCTTTGGATGTTCAGAAATTAGGCATGCTATATCCATCACAGCATTTGTTCATTAGTAAAGCCTTGTAAGTATGGACTTGGATTATTATACTAATTTTTGAGTCACAGATGCTGAATTTGGGGGGGCACTGCTTCTATGACTCTCTGAAGAACTTGAGAATAGTCTCATCTACTTTTTAAGAATTGTGGGGGGCTGAGCCCTGGTGGCGCAGTGCTTGTGCATGGGACTGCGGCCCACTGGGTTGGAGGTTAAATTCCAGCTCCCAGGAGCAAAGGCTGGGCCTCCTACGCCCACCACCTGAGGGCAGTGATGCCTAAAATAAAAAAAAAAAAAAAAGAATTGTGGTAATGTGCCAGTCTGAAATAATGTCTATAAAATACAGGGACATGGTGACAACTACCCAGCTCTCAATTATAGTTTTAGTACTCTGACTATAAACACACACACACACACACACACACTCTCACACACATACACACACATATATGCACGCTTTCATAAACGCCACTCCCTCTAATGAATAATATAATGGGAAGTTTTCATATTGGAACATTTGTCACTGGAAACAGCATATGCAAAGGAAAACAGCAAAACAAAGCTGAGTCTCACCACCATGTTCATAGCTGAGGTCTTTATTTCAATTTGTATATACAGTAAAAGTGCTGCTGAGAATCTGCAGCAACCAGACACAACATCAATGTAAGTCTCTCCCCACGGAGAGCAGCTGACGATCTATCAAGCACAGTGTTCACGTTCACACGTTCACAAGTGTCATTGCTGTACTTCTCAATCCGTGCAAGTGAGTTTTATTCTTACACACTTCGATAATACACACTTACAGTCTAGTAGTCAATGCCTACTCAGGGTATCACCTAGCATACACAACACGCAGACAGAAATGTTAACGCTTAGAGCCACATTCGAAACCCCCAATTTCTATTGGGGTTGGGGAGGGGGATGTGGGAACCATACTTTCCCCTGTGTTAGTTTTCTGATGATGTTTGGCTTTGTTTTGGATGCATATTTCCCAAAGCTGAAAGGCAGTCCCTCACGGGAACTCACTCAGACTTCAATATTTCATCTGATTGTACCGCAAAGAAACATGGTCTCAGAAACAAAACCACCCGCAGGGAGGAGTGCAAGAAAACATGCTCATTAACATATGACTAGCAAGAAAGGCTCGATCCCGATGGTTTCCTGGTCATCGCGTGTTCGCCTCAAATAGGCAGTGGAGGTACAGGCGGAGGGGAGAGCCCACTCTGTGAGGGGAGAATTCAGATTACTTTGTTTCTCAACAGAAAGCCTTCCTTACTAGGGTGCAATGAGTACATAGGAGGGCAAGTCAGAAAGTATTGCTACGAATTCGAAGAAATCTTTATCAAACCAAAACGCCAAAATATGAAGCTATTGTTGACACAGCTTCCATTGAAGTCTACACACCTCTGCAGGCAGTGCCCCCTCTCTCTAACCCTCCCCCAAAGAAGGGTACATTTTTATTTATACCATGCTAAAAAGGCAGTTTTGGCACCCTTGAGGGGGTCAAATCATGTTCATTGGACTGGGGGACCAAAGAAACGCCTGAGGGAGCACGATCGGGGCTGCAGGGTGGATGGGGTATGGGTTTTTGACACAATTCTTATGAACAGCCCTCGCTGCCCTCGGAGAGTGGATGGAAGCATTGGCTCATGGAAAAACGCTTCCTCAGCACAACTGTCCTGCCTTTTTCTCACAGATACAACTTTCCAATTCCTTTAAATTTCTTCATAAGCCCCGTGATTGTCTTGTGTCCTCTGTCTCTTCAGAGTCCTAAAAAAATGGTTGCCAA
>PVJH01022649.1:0-36296 GCA_004026705.1 Nesogale talazaci
CCAGTCTTTATTACTCTGCAGTCATTATTGTTTTGTCATATCTTACACTGCCCGACATCTCCCCCTGCCCTCTCCTCTCTACGTCCGTTCTCCAGATAGGAGGGCTGCCCCATACATTTAAGCATACTCACTCACTCACTCACTCACTCACTCACTCACTCACTCACTGTAACTCAGAGCGACCCTGCAGGATGGAGCAGAACTGCTGCTGTGTGAGCTTCTGAGGCTATGCCCCTTGATGGAGGCAAGAAGCCTCATCTTTCTCCCTCGAGGTTTTGGATCATGGACCTTGCAGTTGGCCGCAAAACCTGTAACTGATTTCACCACCCAAACCAAACCACTTCCCACCTTCATCGGGGGGTGGCTGCTGTCTCATAAAGACCCTCTAGGACAGGGATGAAGTGCCCTGAGTGTCCAAAACTGTCACTCTGTGTGGATGGGGGCAGAATGTGCCATCTTTCTCTTGAGGAGTGGCTGGTCTTAGTAAACTGCTGACCTTGTGGTGAGCGGCGCAGATTGGGACCCCTGACGGCCAAAAGTAAGGAGAGGAGAATCTGCTGTCAGCTACCTATGCCTTGACTCCAACTCAGAGTGACCCCAGGGGACAGAGAACAGGCCCTGAGGGCAGTCTGGACTGTGCTCTATGGACTTGGACCACCAGGACATCCCCCTCTGAGCAGCTGAATGGGATCCAACTCTTAATCTTTCATTTTAGAGGCAGAGGCGTGTTTAACCTTATGCCACCTGAACTTTCTATGAGGAATTTTGAAGAAAGGAAAGTAGAAGTGAATATAAACACCCATTTAAAAAAATAATTTTATTGGGGGCTCCTACAACTCTTATCACAATCCATCCACCCATCCATTGTATGCAGAGCACATGTCTGCATTTGTTGCCATGCGACACCCATTTTTTGGTCGAAAATAATGGAAATAAAAACAATTTTATTTAAGAAGTATCGAAATAGATAGTAAATAAAATACCTTCAGAACAAAGGAGCACACATACAGGAAAATCTGCAAAACCTGGAAACCTTGTAAAGGGGCAACCCGTCCGAGGAGGGAAATGAAAATCTTTTCCACTAATAGAGTGAAAAAGGAGCACGGTGGCACAGTGGTTCACAGTTGGGCTGTTAGCCCCAAGATCAGCAGTTTGAAACCACCAGGTGTTCTCGGGAGAGAGGAAGCATTCTACTCCTGTAAAGGGTCTGGGAAGCCCCCCAGGGCAGTTCTACTGTGTCTTACGGGGTCCATAAAAGTTGGGGCTGACTCCGTGGCAGTGAACACCAGAGAGGAAAATTAAAGACTGTACTCTGTCAAGGGCAGAGAACGCAGTGCATCCTGCCACGTTCTCGTGCTGGCAGGTTTCTCTATAAAACTCTCATATGTCCGAGGGGAACTACAAAATGCTTGTGGAAAAATGAGATGAAAGGATAATGGAATTTTCTAGGAACTTTTAGAAGGGCGTTATCACATTAAGAGAAGGTGTTTGCGGTGCAATTGCTGTGACTCCCAGAATGCCTTTCTGCTATGGTTGCCCTGGAGCCTTTTACGCCAGTGGTTCTGAACCTTCCTAATGCCTCGGTCCTTAAATACAGTTTCTCATGTTGTGGTGAACCCCCCACCCAACCAAAAAATTATTTCCATTGCTGCTTCATCACTATAATGTTGCTACTGTTATGAATCGGGCCAGCCCTGTGAAAGGGTTGTTCGACTCCCAAAGGGGAGGTGACCCACAGGTTGAGAACCGCTGCGTTATGCAAAGCAAATATGCATATTGCCTGGTAAGAGATGCGAGTAAAAGAACCAGTCTTTGGCAAATTACTTAAAAGGCACTATTCTGTATCAGGGCTTCTTAACAGTGGCACTGCTGACATTTTTGACCTGGGGGATTCTTTGGTGGGGGGAAGTGGTTGTCCTAAACATGGGGACATTTACCACTATCCCTATTCAACCCCCCCCCTCAGAAGCCCTCTGTGTTTTCTTCCCCACGGAGGCAGTAACAAAATGTCTCCAGATATGGCCAGATGTCTAAGGCGCAGCAGCAAACCGCTTCTCCCGGTGAGCCTATAGAAGCTTTGGTTCTATTTAGGTGGAGATAGGGGAAAGGAAAGAATTGGGTTTTTTTTGCTTTACTTGCTGAGTTTGACACTATAGTTTTGTTATTTTATTTCATGTCCCAGATAAAGACGCTAAGGTTCGGAGAGATAAAAGAGGTTACTCAAGATCATAAAACTAACAGCCGTTAAATCAGGATTTCAAGCCAGGCTGGTCTGACTCCAAAGCCTTTAGTTCTTTCCAGCACACCCACCCCGTCTCTCTCTGCAGCAAAGGGCCCCGCCTGGCAAAACGCCAAACCCCCTACCATGGACATAGAGTCCACTCCAGCTCATAGCGACCCTATATTATTATACCTCCGATTGAATGTGAACTGCAATTTAAAAAACTTTGTACAAAGATACTTGGAAAACTTTGTGGGAGGGCGATTTTTACCTTTATTCATGAAATGTACTTGAATATTGGGTGTAAGAGCATTCTCCCCCACACAGACACACCGGAGGGCCTTACTATGGTTTCAGCCCTGCTCTTATCTCTGAAAAACAAGAGTAACACAATAACACAATGGAACAGCTTCCATTCTCCTTGTTACAAATTATACAAAAGTCAGGGCCTAACGGTGCCAAAAGGAACCGGTATTGTTTACTTAAGGACCGCGGGCTAATAGTTAACTTTCTCCCACTACTTCCAGAACCAGTAAATGACGCCTCGTTTTTTACAGTTCCGAAGGAGCACAATGTCATAAAATGGAGAAGAAAGCGCCGGGTAAAAAGAAAGACGGGAAGGTTGGCTGCCCACCGCTCCCTTCCTGGCGCTCCTCCCGCACTCTCGCAGCGGCTCCCAGCCCCGGGGCCCGCGTCCCTGCCACCCCGGCGCTCCGGCCCGCGGCGCCCTGAGCTTTGGGGCGCCCTTCCCGCGCTGGCGCGAGCTCCGGCCCTCGAAGCCTGTCCCAGAGCCAGGCCTGGAAAAACATCAGCAAGAAACTTGGGCTCGCTCTGTGGTTCAGTGGGGGGTGGGGTGGGGGGGAGGCGGGAGGGGGAGCAGAGGGCTGGGATCAAGCCTCAAGTTTGGTTCGGGGCGTCAGCCGCCTATTCCGATTTGGGGGTGGGGGCGACGGAGGGGGTGGGTGTCACAACTCGGTCAAGTTCAAGTGCGCATGTGCACGAGGAGTCGCCGCGGCACTTATTGAGCGCCCACTGTCTACCGGCGGCGGCGGGAGGTGGGTGTGTGCGGCGGGCGCGGGCGCGGGCCGGCGGGCGCGCGCGCGCGGAGCCGCCAGCGGGCGGGCGGGCTGGCGGGTGGGAGAGGGGCCCGGGGGCGGGCGGCGGGCGGCGGGGGTGTGTCCCTGAGCCGGCTCGCCGGCACGCTCCTGCGCTCCCTTCCGGGCGGGGAATCCGGGCCGGGTTGTGGCCGCGGCCGCGTACGTGAGCGCAGAGTCCCGGAGAGGGAGGGCAGGCTGGCCAGGTGGGCGCGAACGGAGCGGAGCGGGGCCGCGGGCCGCGCCGGGTGGGCAGGCGGGCGGGCGCGCAGGGGCCGCGGGAGCTGCTGCCGGAGCCGAGCGGAGGCGTCGGAGCGGGAGCTGCCCGGCCCGCGCTGCGACTCGCGGCGGGGCGAGGTGAGCTGCAAGGGGTCCTGGCCGCGCCGCAGCCGGGGGACGCGGGCGGCCCGGGAACTTCCCACGCTCCGCCCGCCCGCGGGGACCGGTCCGCGGCCTGGGGGCCCGGGGAGGCCCAGGCGGCGGCGATCGGGGCGCGGGGGCGATGCGGCAGTGCCCGCGCTGGCTGGCTGGCTGGGTGGGTGGCGGGGGTGGGGAGGGGGGTGCCCGCCCGCTGGCTCGCCCGCCGCCTTGTTTATCTCGCCCGCCACCCGCGCTTGGAGCGGTCTCCCCTCCCCAACTTCGAGCGCTCGTTCGGAGTCGCGTCGCCGGTGGAGACTGACCCGCTTTACGTGCCCCCTTTCCGGCTGGGCCGCCCCCCTCAGCCCTCCCGGCTCCTCGCGTTCCAGCCCACTCCGGGGAGAGCGAGCGAGCGAGCGGGAGCGCAGCGCGACACACCCAGCACCTCGGGGGCTGCCCCCAGGCTTCCCTCGCTCCTTCCGCTGCCCCCCTCTGCCGGCGCACTTCCACCGCGCCGAGTCTTGCCTCACCCAGGCCCCTCGCGCTTCCCGGCCCGGCCCTGGCTCTGCAGGGAATGTGGGGGGGGGCCTGCATAGGGAGTTTGTGGTGTGCGGTTTCAAAGGCAACATGTTCTTGCCTCGCCTTGGAGTTCAGTGCTCAGAGCCTCGGCCATAGGATGAACTAATATCCGAAGCCCACCTGCAAGGAGGAGCAGGGCTCCTTCATGTTTTCAGGTAGCCGGTGGGCAGCCAATGCCCGGTGGCTTTGGAGCTCTGCCACCAGGCAGGGATTCCCATGATGCTAGGCCGCTGCGCGCACCCTACAGGCTACCACGACTTTCTTTACAACCTATTTCTAGAAAGAAAGAAAAAAGTAAAGGGTGCCATTTGCCTGGAAGTAAGTGATCAACAGGTATTGAAAGGCCTGCTCTCCACTCTCCTAAGGTGTTGTGTAAACAGAGCTTCCTGGTCTCAAGGAACTTCAAACACAAGGAAACAGCAATTAAGTTCAACTGCACAGGTACTTTTGAGTTGCTGCTGAGTTTTCAGCACTGTTGCAGGCCCTGCAGGACATGGTAAGAGGCACAAGACTTCAGGGAGCTTGCTGATGAGGCGGAAGTGATTTGAGAGCTCAGGTTCCAAACTCTGTGCTGTGGATATCTATGTGGGTGGGTAAATGCTCAGAGGTGGAAAAGTGGACCTGGAGTACTAAGTTTTGAAATAAGTCATGCAGGGGAACAGTAATTTTTAAAGGCCCAAAGACAAGAGCGAAGTAACAGGAGAGCTCTCAAAGGGATTACCAGAGGAGCAGAAGTCCACACACTTAATCAGGGAGGATACAAAAGCTATATGAGATGATTTATTTCTTTACCTGGGTTCATAACCTCGTGGAGTGGTTGAAAACAAAGTAGACCTCACTCACGATTGCGTTCAGGCTCAGAGAAGGGAGCTGTGGGCAGGAATCTCCAGGACTGCATTTCCAGGGAACCTCTGGACTTTGGAGATGGGCCATGATGCGGGCTTGAACAGGGCTTTCCTGAGAGACGGGGCACTGGTGTGAAGCAGGTCAGGTTTTTTTTCCCCCTGAACAGTAAAAGGTAAACGATGGGGGAGAAGCCTGGCTGAGATTGTGCAAGTCTTCGAAAGCCAACATTGAGGGTTTGCACTTTGCACTGTGTGCACCAAAAAGACGACGTGCCTGAGGAAGATGCTGAAAAAGTAAGGTTTTTGAAGTCATGCCGGGCGGGGACTCGGTGTGTGGACTGTGAAGGTGGTGGAGTGGTCAAGGTCTGCACTGGGGTAACCAGAAATAGAAAAGGGGGTGGGACTTAGAAAAATCATGTTGAAGTCATTTGTTGACAGGGGCAAGGTGAAGGAAAGAGATGAATGGAAAAGGGTTCTTGGTGTGAATTGACTTGATGCCAGGTTTTGGAGCTGCTCAGCCTTTGGTAACAGGAGAAATCGGAAGTGCGTGTTTTGGAGAGCGGTAATTGACACGGTGCAGAGACATCACATGTAAGAGAGCATCTGGAAGCAGCTGGGATTGTGAGCCTGGTCCCAAACCAGGGTTGTGTAATAATTGAGATACACCAATATGGAGATACACCAAGAGTCAGTGGGGCATGCTTGTGGTGAGGGGGAGGTGGCAGGGGATGCTTGGGGGTCTGTATCAGAGGACATCTGTTTTACATTGCCATTCAAATGACACCTCCTGTTCCCGATTTGAGGTTGGCAAAGGAACCCTGGGGAATTGGGGTACTGAGGATGGGCCACTCATTCTTCTAATCATGCGAGAATGAGACTGGAAGTTAGACGTAGACTGGGATGCGCTGAATGATGAAAATAGGGTTGAGCTTGGAAGCCAGTTGTATGGACGCTACAGATTTTGCTCTGTACTGAGATTATCAAGAGATTCTTGGTGCCCCAGTCATGGGGTGGGGATGGTGGGCATCAAGATGATCTGAAGGAATAGGAGGATGTTTTAGGCCTAGGGGGTCCAGCGACTCTGAGGGGCAGGTGTCATCCAACTTGTGCCCCTTCCTTCTTTCCTTCCTTCCTTCCTTCCTTCCTTCCAGGAATCTCTGGAGTAGCGGGCAGAGCTAGTAGCATTTTTCCTGAGCTGTGAATTCCGTCTCATTGTTGCACGAGTAATTTAGGATGATTTGCTGAACAAATTCCCCAAGCCTCAACTTGCAACATCTAAGAGCTGGTAAATTTGAAGGATGATTGCAACAAGTTGCAGAATGGGCTGAGAATGTAATTGTAGTTACTTAACCTGTAAGATGTAGTATCACTGAACTTGCAGGGAAGGCTCGAGAGAGTTGGGGTTGTTGTGGGGGAGGGGCATAGATGACATTTTTTTCCTTTTTTTTTCTTTAAAGGGAATATCTGACCGTCAAAAAAAAAAAAAAAGTATGGAGCAGTGATTGAACTCTATAACCAACTCATTGCGGAGCAGTGTTTCCTGCACTATTTTGACCACTGATTTGCAATGAGAGATAAAATTTACACCATGTCTGGGCATACATAATCATGCATGTGAAAATTGATTTTAAGTTCACCGACTGAAGCACTCTCTCTTTAAACAGGGTAAGCTATACTGATAACTTTCTTTTTTCTTTCTTTTTTTTTTTTTGGGCACCACTGCTCTCCAGTGGTGGGAGTAGGAGGTCCAGCCCAACTGCTGGAATTGAACCTACGTCCCAGTGGTCCGCAGTCCCGCGCACAACCACTACGCCACCGGGGCTCAGCCCTTTCTTTATTCTTTTTTTTTTTCTTTATTCTTAAATCCAGTAATTTCCCAGTTATCGTTATTTTACGGTTTGCTTGAGCCCCATTAAATTGACTGAATCACTCTAATGGGTCTTAATTCATAGTTTGAAAAGCACAGTTATGGGAGTTTTCACACGATAGGTATCTCTTAAGCTGCTGGGAGAAGAGCTACCTTTACATGGTGTGGAGGGTGGAGAAAGGGATCAGGAAGCCACTGATAGGTTACCAGCCTAGTTAGAGAAACAAGAGAGCTTCGACTAAGGAGGAAGACCAGGTAATTAAATGACTGCCATGAAAAATGCAAACCCTTAGGACCTAGGGAGGAGTTCCGGTGGCATAGGGGACCACTACTGTAAGCTCAGCAGTTCAAAACCACCTGCTGCAAAACCACCTGATTGATGAAACTTTCTACTCCCATAAAGATTTACAGGCTCAACTGCCCCCCCCCCCACCCCCCCAACCAGGGCCGTTTACTTTGCCGTATAGGGTCACCATGAGTTACAGTCAACTAGATGGCAGTGGGCAAGTAAGGGAAGGGATGGAACAGCTTGGAAAAGCTTTCCGGAAGAGGGGAGAAAGGGCTAGAATGAAGTGCTTGGGTGTCATTTCTTGGGGCTGCAGTCAGGAAATCCCGTGTGCAAAGAGTTGGGAAGTTAGGAGTGTGTGCTGGCCTCTGAGAGAAGAACAGGGCTCTTGATCTGGCGGAAGGAGACCCCAGATTGGAAAGGCGGACTAGGATCACACTGCTGGGTGAGAGTTAGAAGCGGTACTCTAGACCATCAGAAGCCTGCCGATGTGGTCGTGTTTGGACTCCTCGAGAGTTTGAGAACATTGGGAGAATCCAGCGAGCCTCTGTCTGGATTTGGGGCTATCTTACAGAATCAGACCTGGCAACCCTCCATGCTGAGTGGCGGCTGCCACTGGTGGAAGGGGGACAAGTTGAAGGTCTCTCTTGTGGTCTCTGTCCTGTCACTTCACGTCCTTTGCCTAAGCCTGTTGGCGTGTGGGTTTGCAACATCAAGGTGTTGGGATGCCATCTCTGTTAGACTCGAAGGAACCGTGGTGGCTTAGTGGGTTATGAGTTGGGCTGATAACTCTAAGGTCGGCAGCTAAGGTCTTCTGTGCTCCCAGAAGAAAGAGGAGGCTTGCTGCTCACGGAGAGTTACAGCCTCAGAAACCCCATGTGGGCTCTATGAGTTGGAATGGACTTAATGACAGCAGGGGTGGTCATGGGTGGTGGTGGTCTAAGAAGGATCCAGGGTAGGAGTGTGCATGATGGTATCCGAGGGAGAGATTCGTGTGCCAAAGACTTGTTTCAAGCTAGTCACTGATGGCCAGTTGAGATGTGTGTGTGATGATCACAATGGTACTAATTAGAGAGGAGTTGGCTTGAGGGCAGGGAGTTGAGATGCCAGGGTGCCTGCATTCTCTGTAGTGAGGCGACTTTCAGGGTCTCACCAAGGTCCGTCAAACCCTTGCCTTCTGGTTGGCCTGGCGAGATGGTGGCTCCTAACATGTACACTTGAGGGAGATGCCCCGGTGATAACTTAGTGAGATGCGAATGAGGGCTGCCAAATGCTGAAAAAAACAACAACAAAAAACCCCCCAAAACAAAACAAAAACTGGAATCTCAGGAGCTTTGATTCTGTGAGCCAGAAATAAAGGGAAAGGAGAGGGATGGTGTGTGTCATTTCTTCCCCTTATTTCCTTCCGGGGTGGTCCTAGGGGGATCGGTCTCCAGAATCATTATGACCTCAGAATAACTGGTTCAAGCCCAGGTGTTAATTCACGTGACTCTCAGGCTTCTCACCACCCTGATACTGGGAACTCTAGTCTCTAAGTAGCTCAGATGGTTAAGTGGTTATACGTCCAATGACTCACCAAAAAGAGGGTGGTTCGAACCTGACCCAAGAGTGCCTCAGAAGAGAGACTTGGCATAGTCTGTCCAGAGAGTTCATAGCCTCAAGGGCCCCCAGTTTTGACTCCCAGGAATGGACTGTCCAGGGGTTGGAATCTGCCCTGTGGGACCTCTTTTGGTCTTTGGTTGAAAGCGCTCACATCGCTCTGGGCTGGAGGCTCCCAGGAGCCTCCCAGGACTCAGATTCTTCCCAGGTGAGCCACGGGGGAGGGGGCCTGAGCAGCTCTTCACAGGCTGGACCACAAAATGACTCCAGAGCCCTGCTCTTGTCATGTGACAGTCACAGTTGATGTGGTTCTGCTTAAATGTGTGGCTGCAGGATTGAGGATCGCTGCTTCTCACAAGCACTGGGCCGCACGGTCAGGAGTGGTGGTGTGCTCCGACTTTGCTAAGCTTCAGGTGTCGCCGGGAGCCCTGGTGGCACTGTGGGTTAAGCACTGCCTGGCCTGCTCACCACAAGGCATGATGGTGCTGATTATATCATAAATGACGGTAAATCTTGGGCCGGATGATGATGGGGTTATTCATCTAATTTGATAGTCATATGTAAAAACGGCTAATTATTGCACTGAGTCAGCCCGGAAAGAGGTATGAACAGGCCTACCGGGAGGTGCTGGGCTGGGCTTTGATCTGCTTCTCAGGCACTGGGTGAAAGTGGAGCAGGCATGCTGTTCAGATTGACTTATCAGATTCTTGGATGGCACAGACAGGGCTGGGCAGGATCGATGCTTTAGAAGATAAGTCAAGGCTCAGCACCATCTACCAGGAGGGGCCCGGATTATGAAAAAAGACATTCGTGAAGGACAACTAGAAAGTCGGGATTTGGTTTTCAAGACCAAGTGGTCATACAGACTTCGTATGCATGCACAGTGCCTTGTAATGCCTCTATGGAGCTGTTAGACATGGGGATAAGATCATTCCACTCGTGATGATGTAGCCGAGACCACAGCCAGCATGCAGGTGAGGTTTGAGGCCCAAGGCGACTTCAGAGTTTTTCACTACAGAGAGAAACAACCCAAATAGCCAGTGCTGTGCACTGAAGGCAGTAGATTAAGGGAATTCTGATACATTGAGTCTTTCAAAAAAATGCTCCGAGGCCCTTACAAGGGATGTATAGGAATAGTTCTAAAACAACACGGAAAAATGTTTTGGCTAAAAGTGAAGGTGCATCAACAGCATGGTTTCAAATGGGGGAAGAACTAGTTTTACAGTAATACTAGTGCCCAAATGGAACTTTTCACAGGGGTCGCAGCTGATGGGTTTGAAGTGCAGACCTTGTGGTTAGTAGCCCAGTGAATAATCCGCTCTGCCAACTGGGTTCCTGGCAAGTAATGCATTCAGCTGGTTTCCTCATAGGCTGGCTGGAAGGACTCTTTGAGAAGGCTTCTATGATTTGTATTTTCTGTATGTATGTATGTATTTGTGTATTGGTATGTATGTATGTATGTATTTGTGTTGGTATGTATGTATGTATTTGTGTATGGCTGTGTGTGTATGTGTGCTCCCATTAAGGAAGACACTTATTTTGTTTTTGTGGGCATCACTGCCTCTGGTGGTCGTGGGCGCTACCCAGCTGCCGCTGGATTTGAACCGCCAAGCCCGCGGGCTGCAGTTCCGCACTCAACCACTTACACCACCGGGGCTCAGCCCGGAAGACACTTACTTTAATGACATTATATTCCTCAAAAACAGGCTGGATGGCTCATTCTGTGATTAGTCTGGAGCCCTTACCTGGTATAGGTCAAATACTAACTAGATTAATCACTGGGATCCAAAAATGAGAATCAGCTCCCATCTTGGAAACAGGTTAACAGGCAAGCCCAGGATAGCTACAGTGGTGCGTTAGGCACCGGGAGAAGGGAGGAGGGAGAAGGAGCAGGTCATGTGCAAAAGAGTGCTCTTGGTCTTGTCCATGGGGTTATTGTGGTGCTTAAGAAAAGAAAATCCAGCTGAGCCCCGGTGGCGTAGTGGTTGTGCGCGGGACTGGGACTGGGATGGAGGTTCAATTCCAGCAGCGGCTCCACAGGAGCAAAAGGCTGGGCCTCCTACTCCCCCCACCAGAGGGCAGTGATGCCAAAAAACAAAAATTAAAGAAAATGTTTAAAAAAAAAGAAAATCCAGCTTTCACAGCCTGTGCTGGTTGACCATGTGACATCTGAACTGCAGCCATTCGTTTTTCCATCGTTCATTCCCGACTCACAGGGAGCCCACAGATCATGGTAGAACTGCCTCTGTGGGTTTCTGAGACGGTAACTCTTCACTGGAGTCGAAAGCCTCCTCTTCCTCCCATGGAGAACCGCCGACCTCGTACTTAGCAGCCCAGTGCTTAACCCAGGGGCTCCTTTTCTTTTTGGACTACAGGGGAGCAGTGATACAAAAGACCACGTGAACAAGCAAGACTTTATCTTAGAAGGGAGACCGGAATGCGGTAGAATCAGGAATGAATGCAGTGTACTTGTGAGGTGTGATCTTCAAGTACTTTTATGGTTTTTGGATACAACCTAAGAGTAAACTTGTTCATTTGTGCTTCAGATATGGAAATACACCCAGAGGATAGGACAATCATGCTACCCTTTTCCAATCTAAGATATAATGGTTTATATCACTATATGTGGTATAATGGTGTTGAGCTGATTACCAAGCAGTTCAATCCCACCAGGTACTCCATGGGAGAAAGAGGGGCTTTCTATTCCTGTAAAGATTGGCTTCAGAAACCCAAAGGTTCATCTCTATCCTCTCTAGTTGATAGGACTCAGCATCTGTGCGATGGCAGTGGGGTTGGATTTTGATTTTCTCCCGGAAGGAGGAAATTAGTATCTGGTTACCAGTGTAAAGGTTGGTGGTTCAACCCCACCAACAGCTCTGTGGAAGAAATAGGTGGCAGTCTGCATCCTTAAAGACTTGTAGTCTTGGGGCTGAGCCCCGGTGGCGTAGTGGTTGTGCGCGGGACTGCAGCCCATTGGGATGGAGGTTCAATTCCGGCTCCCAGAAGCAAAGGCTGGGCCTCCTACTCCCACCACCAGAGGGCAGTGATGCCTAAAATAAATAAATGAATAAATAAATAAAGACTTGCAGTCTTGAAAGATTTTGCCTACTCCTCTGTCTATTCAGAATCAACTTGATCTTGATGAGTTTGACTTGAGTTTTTTGGTTATTTTTTAAAGTGTTGTGCCCGAAAGTGGTTGAGACTGCCCCCTGGGGAGCACTAGAATAATCCAGAGGTAGGAGGCAAAAGCAGATACCTACACTTTATGCTGGACTATGGGCTGTGGTACATAAGGTTTTAATTGTTAGGGGGTTATGGAGTAAATTTTATTCCCCCTGAAAGGGACAGTAGGTCAAATGTGTTTGGTAATCTGTGCTCTGAAGCAGTGGTTCTCAAACTTCCTAATGCCGGGACCCTTTAATACAGTTCCTCATGTTGTGGTAATCGCCCAGCTGTAACATTATTATTATTTTTTTGTAACATTTTTGTTGTTACTTCATAACTGTCATTTTGCTACTGTTATGAAGCGGGTGAACCGTGTAAAAGGGTCATTTGACCCTGAAAGGGGTCACGACCCACAGGTTGAGAACTGCTACTCCAGAGGCTTTCAACTCACTGGGAGAAATAATTTTCTTTTCCTTTTTTTTTTTTAACTCTCTTTTTTTTTTTGGGGGGGGGTGCATCACTGCCCTCTGGTGGTGGTGGGAGTAGGAGGCCCAGCCTTGCCGCTGGATTTGAACCTCCAACCCAGTGGGCCGCAGTCCTGCGCACAACCACTACGCCACCAGGGCTCAGCCGAGAAATAATTTTCTAATTGGCTAAGCTTCCCAGCAGGGGAAGTCTCTGCACCAGGACCAATGAGCTTCCCACTGTGGGAGGAATTCACATAGGGATGAATCTCCTTAGTCCGGGATGCCTAGAAGTGAACATAGTCTCGGATCTCCAGAGTCTCTTTCCATTCACGGGGCCAGTTATGAAGTGACTCTCTGTTGCTCAGAGATAAAGTGGAATAAGAGATTCATATAAGTACTAGTTGTAGATTTGACTTACTATCAGTATGTAAACTCTTAAAAAAACCCAGATAAATAAGACCCCTTCTTGTATTATTTTCAAAAGGCTAAAGAAAACACACTCTGCTAAGGTTTTCCAGAACTCAGTTTGCAGCCCCAGAGCTGCTACGAATGGATTTTGTCCTTCGCAAAAACAAAAAGGTGAGAGGGTAGGGAAGGACAGATAGTAGTTAATAAGACTGGGTTGGCCTGTCGGGGAGTGACGTGTAATCTACTCAGATCTGGTCAGATCTACTCAGTCCTGTGAACAAACTCAGATGGGCTCCTCAGTTGAATCCTGCGGCTGCCCTGGGCTGTGCCTCCACTTGGACCTGTAAGAGCCCTTCTGACCCGTGGAATTCCATTTGGGGAACAGTTTCCAAATCCTATCCTGACGCCAGGGGTGAGCCGTAGCCTGCAATAGCTCTGTAGTTTCCGCTACAAGGAGAACTAGAGGCAGACAAATCTAAACACACTCTGGAGCTGGATTTTCCAAGAAAGCAGACGATTTGGCTCTTATCAGATAATACACTTGTGGTCTGAGTTCTGAAAGTCTTAACTTGTTTTTTAAGTTGGCAGTTACTGTATGGGAAAAATCTGAGTTTGTTTCACCCTTTCCTAAAAGGCTTCTGAACGTGTAAGTAAAACACGCCTGGGTTATTTTTCAACATTTGATGATTTTTACTGCCACTTTGTTGTTGTTCCCAGGGACAGTACTAGGGCCAAGTCGCCCAGCACAGTTTTCTTGGCGAGCTCTGCAGAGAACGCCGTCTTCCTGGGACGCTGGACTCCTGGAGAGTTTACCTGCAAGGGAAGGAAACAGTGCTCAGTCTTGTGCTGTCTTTTAGTTGCTACTGTGTGTGGAGGACGTTGTTGCAGCCTCTGTGTTAGTGTCTCTCCTGGGGTCAGGGTCGGGGGCAGGTCTCTTCACCGTTACTAATAGCAGTTCAGTCTGTCCAGGACCCGCCTCCTTATAACACAGTCACAGTAAGTGTGCTGTTGCCTCAACCATCCTTGCTTCTAACGGGGCATTCTGGCTGTGCTTGCTCCCGGAGAGCTGCTGCTGGATTTGAACCGCCAACCCTGTGGTCCGCGGTCCCGCACACAACCACTAGACCACCGGGGCTCAGCCCTGGCTGAACTTCTTAGAAGAGTTATTCTTTCTTCTGCATTCTTTACCGACGCCATAATCCAAAAGCACTGATTCTTCTTAGGTCTCCACTTGCTTATGATGTGGTTGGAAATGCACAGTAACGTGGTTTGAGTCTCACGTTCCTTAGCCGGAGTGCTCTTCAACACTTTAAAGTGGTCTTTTGCAGCAGATTTGCCCACACGATGTGCGGTTTGCTTTCATGATTGCTGTTCCTAGGGTGTCCCTTGTGGATCCAAGTGACAAAGTCCTTGATCACGTCGCTCTGTTTATCCTGGTGTTGCTTGCTGGTCCAGTTATGAGGCTTTTTGGCTTGACTGTGCCGGGGTGTAATCCGTACCCAAAGCAGTCGTTTTCTGATCCTTATCAGTAAGTGCTTCAGATCCTCTTGGCTTTCAGTAAGCAAGGTTGTGTCGCTTGCATAAAGTAGGTTGCAAATGAGTCCTGCTCCAGTCCTGATACCCTGTTCTTATCATAGTTCCAGTGTCTCAGATTATTTGTCTAGTCTAAGACTGAATAGATACCCTGAGCAGATAAAAAAAGCCCTGGCCACCCCTCTCCCTCTCCTGATTTTAAACCATGCTCATCTGTTCCCACGACTGCCTCAGGATCCGGCGACAGGCCCTACAGGAGCAGAAGGAACTGTGCTGTCATTCATGTGGTGCATAACTGTGGTGACCCTCCAGTCCAGTCGTTTGCGTAGTGGACAACACAAGGAAATGTCTTCCTGGTTTCCTCTGCTGGCAGCCAAGACGCAGCTGCCGTCAGCAATGATAGCCCTTTGTGCTGTGTTTTGAATGGAGCTTGGAATTCTGGCAGTTCCCTGGTGATGTACTGCGATCACTCCGGAACTGTGTTTGAATGATCTTCAGCAATATTTTACTCTCATGTGATCTTCATGATCCTGGTGTGATGGTTTGGGCATGCGGTCGAACCACCGTTTCCTTTGCAATGGCTGCATGTATGGATCTCTCACAGACAGTTGGCCAGGTGCCCACTACCAGATTTCCGGGCAGAGAGGCGTGAGCACCCCCCAGAGTTGCAGTTGTTTATAGAAATCTCTCAGTTGGTATCCCGCCCATTCCTGAAGCCGGGCTCCTTTTTCATGTTTTCAGTGCATCCTTGTTCATGTTTTCAGTGCAACTTAGACATCTTCCTTCCGTGCCACTGCCTCCGATCACATGCAGTCTTCTGAAATGGGCGACCACCAGCGATTCCTGTGTGGTAAACTAAGTGGCCCTGCATGTTCTCTCTGTCTTCTTGCTCATCGGCGTGCCCACGGGACCCTTCAGGAGTCCGGCTAGCGACCTGACTTGTGTTTTTGGTTCTTTGCACTTGGGGAAGGCCGAGTCTGCTCCTCCCTTTGGGTTTCTAACGCCAGACAGGATGGAGGATGCTCTGTATCATCCCCGGGGGCAATCACAGGATGATTTCTGTCTCTATGGGAGGGACCCAGGTTCACATCTCGGCATTTGAAAAATCAGTTTTTGGGAGGGGGTTGAGTACGCTTTTCACCTGCAGGGAAGAAATTTTGGGTGTGTTGATCTAAGGAATGGCCGCCTCAGATGTGTGTAAGAATGGTTGGCACAACTACTTTATGTAGAACCAGAGTGATGAGGGCTTTGGGCTTGTCTCTCTGTCATTTGTGCCTCGCACGGTGCCCGGCTCACACTTACTCAAATGTCAGTCTCTTCACGGAGCCACAGATAGCAGATTGGAGAGGGTGTGTGTGTGTGTGTGTAGTTTGGAATGCTATGTGCTTTCTGTTTGGTTTGTAAATCAAAATACAGCAAGAAGCAACAGTTCGGCCTCCCCCTCCACCCCCACCCCCTTTTGAGTCTTGGGAAGCCATAACTCTTTCAGTAAAAACAAGCACATTCAGTGGATGTTTTTCAAAGTGTAGGAGTAATGAAAAACTCCCTCTCCTTTCATTTCTTTTTCTCCTCCCGCCCTCCCCCTGGAAATGAATGACTCTTGGTGTGCTGCTCTTAAATGCACGCGCCTGCTTTTCCTTTTACTCTGCTCTATTTTTATGACGCCTGTCGCCATGGCACTTGTGCTCTTTACGTAACACAGCAGAGAGTTCAGATGTCTGAGAGGACTGCTCAAAGTTCTGCTGCAGCGGGAGAGGAATTGTTCCAGGTGTTTGTTTTGTTAATTCAGATACAATTTGCATCTTCGATGCACAGTCTAATCAGTTCTGATTGAAGGTGTATCAAGATAGAGCCTTCCCACCACCCAGAAAGCACCTTCTGACCCATCCCTAGATCATGCCCCCTATCAGAAGTACCACATCTCTGATCTCTGTCATCATAGGTTAGTTTTTCCCAGTTGGTTCTTAATATTTTAACTTTTTTTTTTTAATCAATAGGACTTCATAAGGATGCTTTGACAGCATGCAGGGTGGTGTGGGTGTGCATTAAAGAATTAGTATTCTCTATGGTTAGGTGGCCCCGGGAGGTGAATTTTAGTATTCTTGAGTCGTTCATAAACTTAGATTCTTCCTTCTCCTTAGCCTCTGGGATCCTGGTTTATGTTAGGAATCCTGGCTCCCAGATGGAAGCTTCTGAGGTCTGGTGTGGGAGAAGTGTGATTGGACGAGTACCCCATTACTCTGTGTGTGTGTGTGTGCACATATGCCTCTGTGCGTGCACGCTGCTGAAGACCTGGAATGTTCACTCAGAAGAACTGGAATTGCTCCTAGGACATCCCTTTGGATTACCCAGAAGCCTCCTTGACATACTTTCCTTTTCTGCCACTTCCTTGAACTAGCATATAAATTTTAACAATCCACAGGGTTACAGAGTTGGGCTTGTAAGACTGAAACAAGATCTGTTTTGCAAAGCCCGTCACTGGCTGGAAATACAGCCTCGCTTTGCACAGCCAAGCACTCTTGGTCCCCTGGGAAGTGTGTCGGATCACCACCTTGTCTTTGGGCAAAAATCGCTCCCTGGCACTTCCTTGAGATGTCTTGAGTAGGGTCAGTTTCCTAAAATGTATGCCATTTGTCCCAAATTTCATTATATAAGTAATATATTATCACATTCTCTATGGAAAAAAAATATATAGCCCATCCAGAGTAAGCAGGAATCTTCCTGAATGGGCCGCTTCTAACCACTTGCGCCTTCTCCAGAGGTTCCCTACTCTGAGGGATTTACTGGTTTTCTCCAAATGCTTTACGCATTTATATCCATCGAGAACTTTTCCATGGCAGGATACGTATTCTTCGATTGCTGCCTTCTCTTCTTCCAACTGTGCATCTCAATGATTGCGCAATGGTCTTCTTGACTCTGTTTTCAACTTCTGCTTGGTCTTTTTAGATGGAGGAGACCAAGGTCCTTCTCCTTCCCCCAGATGATGGGCAGTTAGGTCCTGGCCAAGTGCTGCGCTGTTGTAATTATGGCTTCAGTAAACAACACGGCATCGGTACCATGCAAGGGTTCCTCTCCAGTAGATACCAAGAAGATGGGATTGTGGGTAGTTGTTCTCTACCTTCCAGTTGGTACACAGCAACCCAGGCACAATGGGATTAGACCATTGGAACCCGCTGGGTTTTCATCGGCTGATTTGGGGAGTAGAGTGCCAGGCCTTTTCTCCCTGCTCTGCCCGAGTCTAATAGTTGAGACCTGTTCAGCATCATAAACGAACAAACAAAACCCACATAGCCACCGCGCCGACTGTAACTCACAGCCACTGGAGAAGACTGCGGAGTAGTACTGTGCCTGTGGGTGCCCTAGATTTAGCTTCAGAAATCTGGATGCTGGCAGGGGAGCTTCGTCTTTCTCCCGAAGAGCAGCTGGTGGGTTTGGATTGTTGACCTGGCAGTCATCATCCCTCACCTCCAGTGCCAGACTCACGTGGCAGCCGTGCTTAAAGAACCTTGAGTGGGCGTCAAACCTGGTACTTTCATTTTCACAGTGGTACATTGTCGGGCCGGGCCAGTTCCTCACTGAGAGTTAAAGGGGGCCAGGGGACGCTTGAAGTATGCTAGGACACTTAAGTAAGTAGTTTCAGACTCAGGCAAGATTTGAGGGGGGTGGGGTGGGGTGTATCTTCGAGCAACCTTGGTGGCACAGTGGTTCCAGGTTGGCTTGTGCTCTGCAGGGTTGGTCGTTTGAAACCACCAGCTCCTCGAGGGAAAGGCTGGGCTTTCTGCTCCTATACACCGTTTCAGTCTCAGAAACCCAAGGGGGGTCACTATGACTCGGTGGCAGGGAGTTCGGTTTGGATAGTCAAGGAGCCCTGATGGACGTAGGAAACGGAAAAGCCGGCAGTTCAAACCCGCTGTGCTCGCTGGGAGAAAAACGAGGCTCTCTGCTTCCGTAAATACGTAAATATCATCTCCGAAACCCAAAGGGACAGCTCTACTCATCTGTCATCTGTCTGAGGGTTTCCCTGAGTCAGCATAGAATCAATGGCAGCGGTCTTTAGAGGTGTAAGTTCATCCCTCTTCATGGGTTAGAGCTGGTTGAGCTAAAAGGGTTGGTGTGCGGACTGATTCTTCATTCTTATTTCTGTGAGCTGCCCCCTATCCCCACGTTGCCACATCGTAGGGCACGTTGGTAGCAGAGGGTGGAGGAGGCGAGTGGTTGCCTGTGAGCCCAGCTCTTTCTCTAGCCAGCCACCTGGGGTTCTTCTCCATGCCATGTCTAGCACAAAGGGTGGCACTAAAGCCAAGGCTGAGTGAGCAGTTGGGAGCCTTCCTGCCTTAAAAACAGAAACACAAACGAGAGTACGGCAATGTTTCTTTTAGCAACAGTTCTATTTTGACTAGAGAGTTAATCTTCTCATTGAGTTAAATAATAAAATTGATCCGAAAACAGCGTCGTTGGGTTTTAAAATTTTTATTTTAATGAGAGAATTAAATATTGTAAAATCAGGACAGCTGTATTTTCAGAAGAATGGCACAGTGCCTCCCTGTGTAGACACTTTGTGCCATCTTTTCTCTGGACGACTGACAAACACTCGAAAACATGAAAATGAATCATCCCGGGACAACATCAGGCCTGGGTGGCAAGGGAGAGGGCTGGGTTGTCCCCCTTTTGGAGTTAACGCCCGGAGTGCTGGGTTGGGGCTGGTGTAATGGGTCAGAGAACTGGTCGACATTGGCCTGTTCACTGTCTTTCTGTGGTCTCAGAGCCCACAGATCCACCTCCGGAATCCTGAGCCGATATTCTGGGGAACATTGCTGCTCCCTGCCCCAGAGCTTGCCCGTGCTTGCATTCGTACAGTAGTCTAAACTCCATCAAGCATTTATTTTACTGTGTCTTGGGGTAACAAGTCTCCTGCTTATGTTGGCTGGAACTCCCATTTCTGTCCCTTCAGGGTTTGATGGCCAATTCCTCAGCCACCTGAATGCTCTCACCCTTGGCTCCCGGGGTGGGGGGACCTGCCCATGTCCTCTCTGACCTGATGAGCACTCTCCCCTTCTCCGTCCATCCCCAGGGCCCAGTGCGTTTCAGCCGACTGTCCTCTTGTCTCGAAGATTGTTGTTCTCGATGGCCAGCAACCGGCGTTCCCAGAGTCCCAATTTTCTGACCTTGTGGCCAGTGGGATGTCTTTGCTGCTGCTCAGAGCCCATTGGTCGGCTCCATCCTTAGCGACCCCATCATGCACGACTGAGCAGAACTCCGCCCAGCCCTGCACCAGCCTCCCTGTGGTCCCTGTGCTGGAGCCCAGTGCTGTGGCCACGGTGCTGTGTTGGTCCATCTCGGGTCTTCCCCTCTTTCGCTGCCCCTCCACCAAACAGAGCCCATGGACGGGAGGTGTGCTTGATGCCAGGCGTGTGCTTGATGAGCAGAACGGGCCAGCACTTGCCTGCAGCAGAAGGGGTTGGTGGTCTAGACTGGCTCAGGGCATCTGACGCACTGGCCCTGCGGCCTGCCTCCAAAGGGTGCAGCCTTGAGAATTCTGCGGGGCTGCCCAGCTCTGCACACGCGGGTGTCAGAGTTAGAGCGGACTCCATGGCATCCCGCTTTGGGCGCAAGCAGTGCGTTCCTTTTGTCTTTAGTACATTTGCAGTGGTGACGGGCAAAACTGGCTTTGGCTTTGTGGCCGCAGCAGAACGGCATTCTGCACTGTAGTGACTTAGTGGTCTCTTTACTGGGATACGACTGTTACCACCTGGCACCTCCCCCCCTTACTCCCCCCTCCTCCCCACATAGCGTAGAACCCTTAATGATGTTAAAACACACCACTTGTTTTTCCCGTCCTGCTCACATGCTTTCTTCTGTTTGGCTCCCACCACTTTGGCTCTTGGGCACCCAGAGGTGGGTGTCTTTCTGAACACTAACATTTTTTGGTGCCTTTCTGCCAGGCGCGGTGCTCAGTGTGTGTGTTCTGCCTGGTGTCCTCTCAGGACGGGCCGGTACCGCCCGCAGACCTGGAGCATCAGGATGGCCGAGCAGAGGAGGAGCTGGGCCGCGTGGAAGTCACGCATTACCCTTTGGGCCACGAGCTCCTGCTTTCCTGGTCTCACAGGAGCGAGCCAGAGGCACGGGAAGGCCGGGCCGCCTGTCCCAGGTCCCCTCATCAGCGACAAAGAAACAAAACTCCCTGCCATCAAGTTGTTTCCAACTCACACGGACCCGACAGGCCAGGGCAGAACTGCCTCTGTGGGCTTCTGGGATGGCCTGTCTCTATGGGAGTAGAGAACTTCACCTTTTCTCCAGTGGAGAGCGCCTCCTGGTTTCAAACTGCTCACCTTGCTGTCAGCAGCCTAACTTGTAACTGCCACTCACCCAGGGCTCCCTCCTTACGGTTGTTGGAAGCTGCAGCTTATTTGCAACCCCGTGCCTTTTCTTTATGATATTTGTAAAGGTGTTAATTAAATAAGAGGGCCGGAAGAAGCGCTGGAGCCCTGTACTGTACGGTTAGCTACCTGGGAAGCACTGATCCCCGCTCTGGGCCATATCCTCTCCAGCACACTCCCTGCTGGGGGACTCCAGTTCTTCGTCGCAAGGAGTCTTTGGAAGCTGCCCAATGCAGCCTCTTGACTGATCATGGAGCAGCGAACCTTTGGAATCAGACAGACGGGAGTGCAATTCTGAGTTCTCACACTTTCTAATTCTGCGGCCTTGGGAAGACCTTTCAACTTCCCAGGGCCTCAGTTTCCTCCTCTACAAACAAAAGAACACAGTAGTTCCCAAGCTCATGAGGTCAGGGGTGGGGGGACGCACTGCGCGGAGTGTAGGACGTGCCCTGGCCTACCAGGTCTTGACTGCTAACCGCAGGTCAGCGGCCTGAGACACCCAGCTGCTCCCTGGGACAAAGGCTCACCTCTCTACTTCTCCAAAGAGTTCCGGTCTAGAAAGCCCCCGGCGGGCAGGCAGTTCTCCGTGTGCTTGCAGGTTGAACTGAGCAGAGCCCACTGGATGGCAGTGAGTTTGTTTTTGTTTCTTGGTTAGGGCATTGGTGAAGGGTAGAAAGTATTGGGAGGTCGAGGATCGCATACTGCAGGTACAGTGGTTCTCCTGGCCCAAACGAACAAGCTAGATGTGATTCTATCCCTTGTGAACATCACACTACTTTACCTGGAAAGAGGAAATGTCTTTTTTTTTTTAAGTGGAAAGGTCTCATGGCGCCTGTGGTGATGATGAGTGACTTAGCTTTGGTCTGTTATCTGAATCCTCTGCCTGCTTCTCTTGGGAGAGGACTGAGGCTTTCTGTTACCGCGCAGAACTGAAGCTGTGCGGAGTGGTTCTGCTCAGCTCTGCTCTGTTGGCCGCCAGGGCTGTTGTGAGTCGGAACCCCGCCCTGGCAGTGTTCTTACCTGCTGGGGTGGGACTCCTTGTGCGCCAGCCTAACACCCATGGCTCGTCCTCTTTGGGGCCGGTGGGGACTCACCATCCGTGTGGCCTGCCCTTCCCAGACCCAGTTTTCTCCTTCCCTTCCCTCGCTCTCTCAGGCCCAGGCCAGCCGCGCTCTGAGTGCCCACCTCCATGGACTTTGCCGCATTGGCCTGCGACAGCCTTGTCGGTGAGCCCTGTTTGAAGACCGCCTCTACCCCGCCCGGGGAAGGAAGAAGCATCCCACAGTGGACACCCTGTTACCCTGAACGAGGGCGGGCCGAGCACTCATCCAGCCACTTTCTCCCTCTCCATTCCGTCTGAGAGCCTATTCTTAGCCCCACAGTTGGTGAGGGATGAGATTCCACAAATGTCCGTGGCACTTCTTCAGGGGCCCGCCTCCCTCTGCTGTCCTGCTTGCCGCATTTCTGCCTGCGCGTGCCAGTAATGTCCTTAATTTTTTTCACTTGGAGTCCCTGCTCAGCTCAGCTGCTCACCGAAAGTTGGAGGTCTGCACTGGTAGGGGGGTGCCACGGAGAAAAGTCCTGGCGATCCACTTCCGGAAAACTCAGACGTGGATAGCCTGATGAAGCACGGTTCTCCCCTGACACACACAGGGTGGCCAGGAATCGCCACTCAAAAGATGCCCCGGCGGCTGGTGGGAGTAGATTCTCTTCATGTGGACCCCTGTTTGGGGAGATTAAAAACTACTCACTTCTGCCACATCACTGCCGACAACCCTGGAGGAGGGGGAGTTCCTGAGACAGTCACTTGCGACAGGACTAGAAAGTCCTATCACCCCCCCCCCCCCCCCCCGTGGTTTCAAACTACAGACCTTGGGGATCCCCCACCAGGGTACCTTCATGGGGGTTGCCAGCCACTCGGCCGGTGTTTGAAGATGCCACGCTGGTGTTGTGCTGTGGTGTGTTTCTCCGGGCCTGCTGCTGAAGAGCCTGCTGTGTGGGTCTGAGCTGGTGTGGGCTGGATCTGGGGGAAGAGAGGCTGGAGACCGAGCTGCCGCTGGGCGGGGCAGGCACGCAGGGGAGGCTGAGCAGGCGGCTGGCGCTGGAGACGGTTCAAAGGGGCTGAGCAGGCACAGCTTCAGGGAAGTTTGGCAGCGGGGTGGGCGGGCATTGAACCTCACTGGGCAGGGGACCAAAGTGGAGTTTTCAGCTCTGGGGAGGGAGAGTGGGATGGGGACCTGTTTGCTGAAAGTGAGGTGAGCAGGGGCCGGATCACATGAGAATGGGCAGAGCCTTGCTGCCGATTTTGGGTTCCAGGGCCCTGGAGTGGCTGCCTTCTGGCCCGCAGAGACCTCCACTGCGTTGGGCTTCCCTGCCCTGGCTGAAATCAGTTTGGTTGTGATTTCGATTAATGAGTGGCTTGCCCCGCAGTCAGCTTCTTGATTTCCTTTGGAGTTAGTACTTAGAGTGACTTACTGTTGGGCTGGCTGGATATCCTTTTACAACCTCAGTTTCTACACGCCTGTTAGGGATTCCGTTGCACTCCCTCTAGATATGTGCTGGAAATTCTACCCTCCATGTTTGTGGTTAAAGGACCCCCGATGGGGTCATAGTTACGGGTTAGAGCTGCTAACTGCAAAGTCAGCATTTCGAAGCCATGGGCGGGCTTCTCTGAGGGAGAAAGACAGGGCTATCCATTCCAGTAAACTGTCTCAGAAACTCGCTGTGAGACAACCTCACCCCAGGCTTTTTGTGCGTGTGATGCCTGTGGTTAGCTTCCTTTTGAACAGCAAGTTGTCTTTGTTAATGAGCAGGATTAGTGGAGGGTGTGCCTCCAGTCACTCCCTTTTTTTCAGATAGAAGAGATCAAACCCTGAAAGGGAGGGAGTGGAGAGAGGGGACTAGGCCAACTCAGGAGATCCTCCAGCTGCAGCCACAGTAGCTCAGAGGAGACAAGATCCTCCCCCCCCCCCCCCCCCCCCCCCCCCCCCCCCCCCTCCCCGCAGAGCCAACTGAGAGAGTTCAGGAAGCCTTTTCCTGGAGCCTGCACCCGAGTCTAGATGTCTAGCCTTCTGAACTGTGAGAAAATTCCGTGTGTTAAAGGCACCCACGTGTGGTCTTTCTTGACAGCAGATTTTGCCACCTCCACGGTTCATGTTGTTAGCATTCCCGCAGTATTTCAGTGCTTGCCTGATAACCGGAAGGTCAGTGGTTTGACCGCACCTGCTGCTGCTTCCTGGGAGAAAGATGAGGCCGTGGCCATGGGTAGAGGTCACAGCCATAGCAGCCCGGTGGGGTGGTCCCCCTCTGTCCCACAGGGTTGCTCCATAAAACCAGAATCTACTTAACACAGTGGGAAAGCCTAGCCTACAACAGGGGTGTGGGATGGGGGAAGCTTCTGGATGTTGGAAAGTGTGTGCGCCTGTGTGATCCTCATGGTCACACGGGTCACACAGATGAGGTGAGGCGACAGAGGGTCCACAGTGCTGGACAAGTGTCCCGACGAGGCCCCACAGTGGCACCCCCTGCTGTCTGGGTGCAGCGTGCCGCTCCTCTCCTCCCCAGCGTCAGGCTCGGTGCTCCTCTCCACGCGCCTGGGCCAGTACCTCCGGAGAGTCCAGCCTGAGGGGCTGGATGTGCAGACATGATATTGAGGGTCTTTGTGGTGTGCAGGGACTGCCACCCCCAGGACAGCAAAGTTTCCCATCATGTGCTCGGGTGATTCTGAGACCGGGCTCCCCGTGAGGAGACGGGCACCCCCGTCTTGGAAGCAAGATATGCCAGGATGTGCAAGGGGCTGGCCAAAAGCTGCTAGCCCAAAGGCCAGCTGTGTGAGTCCACCCAGGGGTGCCTCCCCTGCGCTGCCGTGACTGCCGCGGCTCCGTGCAGCTGGTAGCAAGGATGAAGCTGGGTCTCCAGCTGCTCTGACCCTGTGGAGCCAGTCCCCTGGGGGCTCGACCTCTGACAGACCAGCAGCGGGGTCTGGCACTTGTTTCAGGCGGTGGAGGTTTCCCAGCATGCCCAGCCGTGTGCTGCACCTCATGCAGAAGCTCCGACACACCAGCCTACTTCCCATCCCCTCGCCTTTCTGGTAGGTGCCTTGGATGAGGGGTGCGGTCCTGATACTTGGGTGGCCCCCGGGCCCCTTCTCTAGTGCGCTTGCTCTCTCTCTGGCCTGGGTCATTGGCCCTCTTGTGTCTGTGTGTGCATTGTTCCTTATCTTACCTTGGGCCCTCCAGAGTGGTGAGGTGATTCCTTTCTTGGGGGCCCCGGTCCTTTATTACCCTCAAACCTGCCAGGCAGGTCTCCAGGAAGGTGCTCTCACCCTTCCGTCAAGCGAGCCCCACCACCTGTTTGTTTGGCAGTGTCAGAGGAATGTGATCATTCACCCCAGTGACTTTTGAGCTCCAACCCAAGCTTGCTTCTTTAACCATTTCTCTGCCTGCAGGAACTCCTTTACTTTGGCATCGTCAGGAGACGTGAAGAGCCTTGGAACACTAGCCCTGCCATCCCAGCTTTTTAAATTCTCATGCCTCTGTTTTATATTTTTGTCATGGCTCTTCTGTGTTAAAAGTTTCTGGTCTGCTGCTGGGTAAGGGCTCGGTGGGCCAATTCAGCGCTGCTGCCCAGGGAGAAAGGCCCAATGACCACTGATACACATTGACACATTGACCCGGGGAGAGGGCTGACCAAAAGTCTGAGCAACTGGTTTGGCTTTTTGGTTTTCTCCTGGGGTCAGTGTGCTTGTCCATTTTTAGCACCAGGTCCCTTCTTCCCAATGAAACCCAGACGTACTGCCCCAGCATTGCCAGGGCCACACGCTGCCGTCCGTAGCCATCAGGCCGGCTCCCATTCCTGGCAGGAGAAAATGTCCACGTGGAGTCTTCCAGGCTGTAATCTTTACGGACAAGATCACCAGGCCTCTCTTCTGTGGAGCCGCTGGTTGCGGACCACCTGCAGCATCCAGAGACCAAGGGCCAGAGGAGGCCGTGCACGGGCTGTGAACTCCAGGCCCTGTTGGGCTTGCTGCTGGGTTCTCACTGGTGAGAAGACCTAGGAAAGCCGCCCACGCCACAGGCGACTGCAAATTTGGTTAGCCCAAGTGGCTTCAGGTATTCCCCAGGGGTTGATTTCCTGGGCAGATGACCCGTGAGCATACCCCCCAAACTGCCCCCAAAGCACTAACCGCCTCCTGCTCTGGGAGCCTGGTCTTGTGGGAACTCTGCAGGCCGCTCCCTCTGGGCCCTGCGCTCTGTAAAGTGCCCCGTCAGCAGTCTCCTATCTCCCCGCCCCTCCCAGACCTCTCACCCAGTTTCAGCACAGTTTAAATCAGGTTCAGCCACACTTGCGCGCGTGTACGCACGCACGCACACACACACACACGCATACCCTCACATGCACACACACTGGCCCCCACATGCCCATGTGTGCTCCCCCTGTAGTGCATGCTCACCCCCCACCCGCACCAAAGCATGTACAAAAAACGGCACTAGACTACCTCTCCCCACCCAATATGGCACGTTTGTAAGCCTGATTTCCTTTATACCGCCTTCTCTATAGTATTTTCTCCCCGTTCTTAAGACTGGAGAATTCCCCCTGTTGTAGAATTAAGTTTGAATGCTATTTAATATGCGACCTTTGCTTTTGACCCTGTGACCCCGCTGGGAGGTAAAGGGGGGGGGACGCCTGGTGGCACTGCTGGGTAAGCTTCAAGCCCAGCAGTTGCTGCTGCTATGGAGAAAGGAGGCTGCCCACTTTTAAAAGGAGCCCTCGTGGTGTGTGGTCAGCAGTTCAAATCTACCAGCAGATCTGAGGGAGAAAGATGGGGCTTTCTCCTCCTGTGAAGAATCACTGTCTCGGATACCCACAGTGGCAGTTCTGCCCTGCTATGGAGGGTGCTGATGGGTCAGAGTTGACTCGGGGGCAGGGAGGCTTTGAGGCTCTGTGAGGTAGAGATTTGCAGCCTTGTGAGCCCCACACAGGGTCTCTGTGAGTTGTGATCACCTCTGCGGTGCTGTGACAGGATCAGAGCTCAGAGTGCATTTCCAGCTTCCCCAAGGCTTCTTGGAAGAAAGGCCTAGTGAGCTCTTTCTGGAAAAGCAGCCTTCAAAGCCCTGCGGGGTGACAGGGAGAACCCTATGAGGGAGAAGAAAAATTAAGGGAAGGGGGGTGGAGATAAGGAGAAGGCGTGCTGGGGAAGTGTGGTTAGTTGAACTGTTGGTGCCATGGGGGTTCTGAAATGTAAACCCTCTGCTTACTTCACAATAAAAAACATTCATTAAAAAAATAGAAATAAAAACCCTGTGGGGATCAACTCAACAACTGCAACTTGAAAGCCTAGATAGAAATTCAGGGGACTGTGAATTTATGCCAGTAGTCCCCCATTAACAACTCAGACCAGGGGGCCAGGGATGGTTGTAGGACTTGAAGGTTGTAACCAAGGTCACGAATTGTAGCAGTGATGGGGTGTGTGTGTGTGTTGAGAGCAGCAGCTACGGAAGTGGACACACGTAAAAGAGAGAACCCACGGTCGCACACAGTTCTGTCACACATGCAGCATGTTTGTCTGCGTCTGGGGCTTCATTTTGAGGCAAATGATATCGCTTGAATCTGAGCCTCTCCTCATTCTTCTCTTTAGTCTACACGAGGAGGGGAGAAGCAGGGCCTGGTTTGAGCCCTCCAGGGCTTACACTCTACGGTAGTCTGGAGTCGGTGAACCCCATCTCCTGCTGTACGGAATGGGAGAGGTGTTTCTGAACACCCGTCATCGGGGAGTTGGGTGTGAAGGAAGGTGGGAGGGCTAACCGGATCCTGGTTCGGACATGAATCTCATGCACCAGGGTGGGCCGGTTCTGTTCCCAGCGGGCCTGTGGCTTCAGCGCAACCCGAGTGTTTGTCAATCGGATCCCTCGGAATCCCCGGATCCAGACCAGGCGACCTGTTCCCGGGCTCATCTCCTGGGGTAGGAAGTGGCCTCGTCCAGGATGCGGCCACGTCTTTTTCTCTCAAGGGTGGGAAGGCTGGCGCTGACAGACAGGGCAGGCTGTAGCGCACATTCCAGCCCCGAGTGAGGTCCCCATCCATCCCGAGAGATGTTCCCCATTTTTATTGTACGGTCAGTCTAAACTATGACACAAGCAAAGAGTGTTTGTGTATTTTTAGGAACCGTCAGCAAAAAAGGACGCGTCCTGTGAGGCCATGCTCACTCTCTGCGCACCTGATTTGAAACGCTGGTGTTACAGTGACCACTCATATGCTTGTAGCATGAAAAAATCTGAAAACCGCCCACATGCCTTTGTTAAAGATGCCTACAGATGAGTCTGAGAAGCAGCTTCAGAGAGTCACAAGTTTTGACTTAGGCCAGAGTGCCCTCTCTGGGGTTTTTATCCAGAGCCAGACTAGACAGAAAACATTACTGTGCCCTCAGTCAAGTTTTGTTTTTTTAAAATTTTCCCTGGGAGGCATTACAGAAAAACTCAGTCTTGAGAACTGATAACCCCACGGTCGGCAGTTCAAACTCAGTAGCTTCTCTCCTGGAGGAAGACGAGGCTGTCTGCTCCTGCAAAGATTTACGCCCTTGGAAATCCTAGAGAGGGTTGTGCGAGTTGAAATGGCCCTGACTCGATGGAGGTGGGTCTGATGTGGAGAACCACTGGGCAGCAGTTAAGGAGCTCTGCTGGCATCTAACCATAGTTCGGCAGTTCAAAACCACCAGCTGCTCTGTGGGGGGGAAGAAGCGGCTCTCCTCTAAGAGTTAATTCTTAGAAACCCACAGGCCTCCCACCCTCTGCTATAGGGGTCCCGTAAGTCAGCCTGTCTGTGGCAGTGAGTTTGGTGTTTGTAGGCAGTGACGTGGGGTGTGACCAGGTCGCCATGTGTCCCACAATGGAATCACTCACTTCTATTAATAATGCAGTCGTCACCACAACCCACCTTCTCCTTGGACGCTTTGTTAGCTCCCCACGAGGATCTGCTCAATGCATCATGCTGGGGGAAAAGCGTTAAAATGCTTACATGCTTTTCAAGAAAAAGACGTAGAAATTTGATGATAAAGCATTAAGAACAACAACAACAAAAGCATTAAGAACAGCCAATGAAAGAATGACCAACTAGCTGAAAACATAAACTGTTTTTATTCTCTGCAGTGGTACCCAGTGGGGTCACAAAGGAGAAAGATGAGGTTTAGTAGAGAACCTGAAGTTCTTGGGGGTTGGATTGATGTCCTTGACCTTGACCCATAGGTCATTCACTAGAGAAGTAGCAGGCCCCAGTGTGAGCACATGGGAGCTTGACTCCAGAAGTCAATCCCTTAACTTGGGGACAAAAAGGAAAAAAGAAAGTCCTGTGTGCACTGGTACAGACAGGAACTGGAAGCATGGGGAAGGAATCCAGGACAGATGATCCCTTTAGGACCAGTGGGGAGAATGGTGAGACCGGGACGGTGGAAGGGAGGTGGGGTAGAAAGGGGGAACTGATTATAAGGATCTACATATAACCTCCTCTGGGGTATCGACAACAGGGACGTGGGTAAAGGGAGACATCGGACAGTGTATGATATGACAAAATAATAGCAATTTATAAATTACTAAGGGTTTGTGAGGGAAGGGGAAGCAGGGAGGGAGGGGAAAAGTGAGCTGATACCAAGAGCTCAAGTAGAAAGCAAATGTCTTGAGACTGATCATGGCAACAAGTGTACAAATGTATTTTGTATACAATGAATGTATGTATGGATTGTGATGAGTTGCATGATCCCTCAATAAAATAATTGTAAAAAACCCCACAAAAACAAAAGGGCTCCCCCCTAAAAAAGAAAAAATCCTGAAAAACAAGCCATCCTCATTGGTTGCATGATTAATCACTTTGCCATGTGCCCTGTATTCTAGAATTATCCCTGGGTGTTGTCCCTGGCTTGCTGGGGTGTCCCTGGGGGTCAGGGCGAGTGTGCGTGTACCCACGCCTATGTGTGTGGGGACATGGGGTTGTCCGCCAGCAGTCACATGTCAAGGAGCAGTTTTGCAGCTCAGAACCAAGAGAGGGTTTGTTTTATATTTTGTGCGTTCCAGTTATTTAACTGGTGGCAGATGTCCTCATTAAGGGCCATTAGCACATCGGTGTAGTATTTGCAGAGCCTGGAAAGGGACTCACGTCCCTTGGAGACAGACCAGAGTACGTACTCTGGGGCAACCACCCATCCCTTTCTGTTGGTGACACCCATGGGGTGAGGTGTACCGGGGAGCTCGGGGACCCCTCACCCTCGATCTTGGCTGTGCTTTAGGGCGGATCTCAGTCTGGGTTCTCGTGGAGGGGCGCCCTGAATCCCGTGAAGTAGAGTCCGGCCCTGTGTGGAAGCCGCTGTCCTCTGTGACCCTGCGTCGTCCTGATTTCTCTTGGCTGTGCCAGAACCGAGCGGCAGTGTCGGGACGGCTGCCTGAGGAGGAAACCAATGAGCAAGTGACTGGATGTAGTGTAGGGGTCAGGGAAAGAGACGTTTACCTCCACTCGGTACCATGGGAGATACATCTCCGAACCCCCTATGGGCAGTTCTGCCCTGTGGGCCCTGAGCTAAAACGGCGGAGCATGCTGGGGAAGGAAGGCGGTGGGACCTGGACACTAGCATAGTTTGTGGGATCAGTTGGGAAGAGACTGGGACTCGGAAGGTGTGGGGATGGTTGGCCCTGGGGTGGAACAAAGCCTGTGCCATTGACACTCTAGGGCAAGAGTTCTCAAACTATGACCCTTGGGCCCTATGTGGCCTGATATGGACATTGTCTGGCCTGCCGGGTGTTTTTGCCTCTGCTGCTGTCCTGCTTAGCAGTCGACTCATCCTGGCCCCATGGTGAATTTGTTCATAGTTTTTTTTTTTTTTTTTTTAAACTATAGTCTGGCCCTCCAATGGTCTGAGGGACAGTGAACTGGCCCCCTTGTTGGTTCCGACTCAGTGTCGTTGCGTGGGTGACCAACTGCCTTCTGAGACATTACAGCAAGGCCACACCCTGTCTGAACCCCTGGGACACAATTTTCTGCAATGCAGAGCATTGGTGTGAGTGAGAATTGCTGTACTCCTTGTTTGGACACACTATGCACCCCCCACCCCCCAAAAAAAACCCCAAAACAACACCCCCAAAACAAAAGACCTGAGGCATGAAAACAGCAGGAGATCCTGGACAGTCACTCCCGGGTCTGCATTAATTTTGCCCCCTCCAAAGTTGTCTGGTGGACCCCGAGTGTGCTCTCATTCACTCTCCCATCTCCGGAGACTCTTGGTTGACTGTGCTGTCTGCGCCGCTGAAGACATCTGCTGCTGGGTGCCCTCTGGTTGAAGCTGACGCAAAGCGAGCGAGCGAGGGGGCCTCGGTGACTGGGGACCCTGATCCTCATAGGAGCAGACCACCACAGAGCAGCTGGTGGGTTTGAACTGTTCGTGGCGGAGCACTTCACCATCGCGTCTCATGGCACTTTCAAGATAGTTACCCCTCCGTAAGCTTAAGACTGATGTTTGCCGTCAGTATCACAGGCTTCTGGTCCACACAAAGGAGGCATGAGTACTACCTTGTGATACTGGCTAGGCTGGACATATTTTCCTTAGACTCTTTGATCAGAGGCTCCATTACCACGCTGTTAATCTCTGGTATAAGTTTTCTGTAGCTGTTTGGATGCATTCCATTATCTCTTTGTGCCCTCATAGAGGGCAATGCGTTTCTTAGGGTCTTTTCAAACGACTCAGTGATGGACAGTGAGCTGGGTGGTTTGACGAGGCCAGTCTAAGCCATTGATTATTTGGTGGGTAGTAGGGTATGATGCTGGGGGAACAGAGACTTTGAAAGAAAAGAAAGTGAGCAAATTAAAGTAGGGCTTTGCAGGACCAGGGACTATTTTTTCTTACCAAACTTCCTTGCCATCGGGAAAAATGTAGATACATGTAGATAAAATACAGCGTGACTCAGTCGTTTGTGTGTTGAAAGCCTTTTATAGTGAATTGGGTGAAGGTTTATAGAGTGTGGATGAGCCTTTCGTTCAGTAATTTTCACACTTTCTGTTTCATCCCATGGATAGTGATCCCCACAGGGAAGTCTGCTTCCTCCCCGAGTCTCTGGTTTCCAGTCTTCCTCCTTTCCTAAAGCAGCCCGGTGGCGTGGTGGGGACACACGGGGTTGCTAACTGCTAGGTCAGCAGTTTGAAATCACCAGCTACTTCCTGGGAGGAAGATGAGGCTCTCTGCCCACATGAAAGATTGCAGTCATGGAATCTGACCGGGGCACTTCTGCCCCACCCTCCAGGGTGACCACGAATCAGACCTGACCAGCCAGTGAGTTTTCCTTCCCTAGCCTGTCTGCATTTTGCCCAAGGGTCATTGCTTTGCCGTGGTTGTGTGAAGTGTGCACACCTCACTTGTGTCCTTGGGTCCCTTATAGAACCGTCTGTGGTTTGGCGAAAAACACAGCCACAGAGGTTAGTGTCGGTGTAGAGCAAAGGCAGTGTTCTTGGGGGTTCCACCACAGCTATGCAACCAGGAAGCCTGGTCACTCGCTCATGAAGTTGTATTCCCTTCTGCATTTGTGCCCCCTCCATCTAGGACCCCCTAGTGTGATTCCTAGCCGAGCATTTGGTAGGGGAGCCAGGCCCCTTCTCTAGCTGCTGGTTGCACCTCACCGAGACTGAGATTCACATCACCCATTCGCCCCTGCACGGTGAGTTCAGAACATCTCCATTTTTATCCTTTTTTCCTCTGGACTAGACAGACCCAGAGTCGCACCTTAGAGCTTATAAGGACTCAGGCACCAATAATGAGAGAAGCAGTACCAGGAGGGTAAGGAGAAGGTGGAGGGGAAAGGGGGAACCGATCACAAGGATCTACATACAATCCTCTCCCTAGGGGACGGGCAGAAGAAAAGTGAGTAAAGGCAGATGCCGGACAGTGTAAGACATGACAAGATAATAATTTGTCAATTGTTAAGGGTTTGTAAGGGAGAGGGGATGGGGAGGGAAGGGAAATATGAGAAGCTGGAATCAAGGGCCCAAGTAGAAAGAAAATGTTCTGAGACTGATGATGGCAACAACCGTACAAATGTACTTGACACAATGGATGGGTGGCTATATGGACGGATTGTTGTAAGAGTTATAGGAGCCCCCAGTAAAATGATATACATAAAAAACCCGCTCAGTCACTACTCACTGAATGGTAGGTAGAACTCTGTGAATTATGTCAGGCAGTCGACCCTGGTTTCCCCTGCGACGATGGTCTTGGTCCAGCACCTTACAGCCTCAAAGTTGCGCTAGCGAACTGTTCCTATTGGGGTCCTGTGTTCTCCACCACAACCCTGGTGCCATGTGTGCACAAGTCAGTGCCCATCTCCTTCCCACATCTGCCCATCCCTGCCGCCATCCAGTGTTTCAGGTCAGGAGAGCCTGCATCTCCTGGGGTAACAGTGGGAGCATCCCCTGTGCCACCTGATGGACACAAGTTCAGACCTCAGGACTGCCAGCTCTTCGTGTGTGGCCTCTGCAAGCTAGCCTCTCTGTGACCAAGATGTCTCAGGAGAAGTGTTTATCTCAAATTGTTCCGAGGAAGAATCAAGGGGGAAGTATGCCAGTGTTATTTGGCGCCGAAAAGAAGTGCCGTTCTCTCTTTTATTAAAAAGAAAAGAAAAGAAAAAAAATTGTGATTTGTGGACACTAAAAAACAAAATGTACAGTATTTCAGTGTGGAATTGGGGCCAGTGAAGGGGAAAAACTGGAGATCAGCATAAAAAATACTCTTTAAATAGAAGAAGAAAAGGTTGCAGAACATTGTTAAGAGGTTGTTGGCCAAACATTTTGGGCCCTTTCTAAAGATTGGAAGCCCAGGAATTTTGGTAATACTACCCTTCCTTTCCAGTGGTAGAAACCCCAAATTTCCTGTTCGCGCGCGTGTGTGTGTGTGTGTGTGTGTGTGTGTGTGTGTGTTTAGTGGTCTCTTTCTCTGGAGTAATGCTGCCCTCTTCTGTCTCTCCATGGCATTGCGACGTCACCCCTTGCTTTTCTGAGTTGAATGGAAATCAGACATGAGATAGGGGGATTGGAGCCATTTTTTTTCTAGCCTGAGGTGTGAGAAAGAATGTACGTAAGGGGATTGTGAAAATCAATTTCTCCTTAATGTGCATCTTTTGGTAGTGAAATTTGCTCCTAATATATTTCTCTCCCTCTTTCGATATGGTTTTCCAAAAAAGCCCATTTCCATCCAGCCGCACTCAAAGCTGCCCTGTATAGGGTTTTCTGAGGCTGTAAACGCTTTAAAGAGGGGGACCAGCATTGTTTTTTTCTCCTGCGGATCAACTGGTGGGCTTGAGCTTCTGGCCTTGAAGTTAGCAGTTCAGCCTTTTGATAGACATACCCAAAATTGCCCCTCTCCCAACAAGATAAAACAAAAAACACCCAAACTCAGCCCCGTCAAGTGGGTTCCTATCCATGGAAACCCTACAGGACAGGGGAGAGCAGCACTCCTGTGCTTTCTGAGGTGAGCGGAAAGATGCGGAAAGCCTCATGCTCCAGGGGAGTAGCAGCTGGTTTTCAACTGCTGGCCTGGCTGCTAGTAGCAGCCCGGTGTTAGTGGGTATGACGTCACCAGACACTTGGATGGCCGTGGAGACTGGCTTTTATCTATGCTTTCCAGGGAATTCCTAGTGGGCATCGTGTGCTATTTAATGTCAGCTTGTGACGCTCAAAAACTTACTGTTTTTTTTTGAAGACCAAGCTCTTCTTAATGTTTGAAACTTGATGAAGATATTTAGAAATGATGAATATCATTTGCCGTTCACTCTGTGTTGTTATGGGGATGATCTCTGGCGAGGCCTGCTCTCATGGCTGGCGGGGAAAGTAGGGTGAGGGAGAAATGGAGACAACTTGGGAGGGACCCACACCAACTTGGGAGGGATCCACACCTCATTCTTAAATGAGGTAAAAGGTGAGCTGGATTTTGACCGATGCAGACATGTTTGAACCAGTAGTTGTGGTGACAGGTTTTTTTCTTGGTGTGAATGGAGCCGGTCCAGGAAGAGGAGTGTGTGTGTGTGTGTGTGTGTGTGTGTGTGTGTGTGTGTGTGTGTAGCAGTTTCTGGCAGTGCTGAGCTTCATGAGCTATGTGTCGCCTGGTCTGGGGTAAACGAATGAGTTGTAAAGGAGCAGAGGCACTGGAGGACCGGTATTGGCGCATGGGCAGGGGTCCAGAGGAGAAGGCCCACTGGGCAGCTGTGAGCCCTCACCAGCAGCCCCCGGCCTGGGAGCAGCAGCTTTCGGTCAGACCAAAGTTGCTGGGGTGCTGGGCAGGTGCTGCAGCGTTCACTGCGAGTGGGTGGAAGTCAGTGGAGCGTCTGGCCTGCAGGCTGTAGCAGGCCCTTGAAACCATCAATATCGATAATATCACAGTACTTGCCAAAGAGAAGTCATTCCGGCCATCACATTAAAACAAAACACACCAAGACTCCAAACCAAACTCACCACTGATTCTGACCCAGAGCAACACTAGAGAACAGTGTAGAACTGTCCCTGGGGGTTTCGGAGGCTGTAACTCTATGGGAGTAGACAGCTGCCCGTCTCTCTCCCGTTGAGTGGCTGTTGGTTTTGAACTGCAGACCTTGCAGACCACCGGCCAACCTGTAAACGTGATGCCACCAGGGCTCTCATCTGAGAAGTTCAAGGGCCAGCGAGGCCTCTGAGAGCGGGTCCAGAGTGTTCTCTCCTGTGAGCCTCTCTGAGCAGGGAGGATGTGGCCCAGCGCAGGGCGAGCCTCCTGGGAAGGTTGTTGCCGATTTGGATGTCTGAGGGAAGTGACCGAGCTTGTGCATGGGACGGACCTGGAAGGTGGAGTTGCTCTTTTCTGGAGTGGCCCGGATGGCCCAGGAGGGCTTCACTGGTGCCTGTGGTTCTTTGAGGGTCAGCAGTGGGCAGTCTGGCTAGTGAAGCACAAACCCTGCGTTCTTGACCAGCCCCTTCGCTTTCCCCAGTGGTGAGGCTAGTGTTTGCCATCTCCCCACGTTCTGGAGGCGCTGTGAGGTAGTTAGAGGTCTGGGGTGGGCTGGAAGGGCCCTTGGCATCCCCAGAGGTTGCACCAATGGCACGGGCCATTTGAGGACTAGTGCCTGAGCCCCGGGGCCTTGTAACATGGGGAGGGCCCATTGGGGGCAGCCTAGTCCCCAGTGATGTCTGTCAGGAGATATACACACAGCCCTGTTGCGCATGCACATGCACACGCGTGGGTCCCTGCATTGAGAGGACACGGGACAGCATGGGTGGTCTGCCTCCCGGTGGGGCCGGGAGTCCGTGTGCAGGCCGCTTCAAGGCAGAGCAGGCACGGGGAAAGAGCCCTGGGTCAGGGGCCGCAAGTTGTCCAGCCCCGGCACCCACATCCCCGAAGTGCTTGGGCTTTGCTTCCGCATATGACAAACAGCCCGGTTCCTGCCGATGGCTCCATGCAGATCTGACGGCAGCCAGCCAGAGTTCTCTGCTTGTGGCAGGCCAGTGCTC